>CM042427.1:10492500-10520000 GCA_023631565.1 Gymnocephalus cernua | reverse complement strand
GATCTACCATTTTGATAATATATTCACCATTTCAGTTACAAATTAGGCAACAATTCCAAAGCATTCCCTACGGAGGAAATATTTATTCATAATCCAAATTGAAAGTCAAAAGAGAAAACGAAGCAAGATCAAATTGAAAATATTATTATTTTTTTAAATTTCCCATTTGGCTAAATTAAAAATATATATATATTTTTTAAATTTTCCATTTGGCTTATCCATTTGGATTTAATGTTTGGCTTTTCAATTTCAATTTAACATTGACTTTTAATTTTGATTTAATATTTGGAATTTCGATTTCAATTTAACATTGACTTTTAATTTTTTTTTTTTAATAATATTTGGCTTTTCAATTTCAAAGAGGCAAATAAGCCAGCCGGTGGCGAAGCTGCAGACAGAATGCTTCTCAACAGTGTGCTCCCCAGCAGTCAGCTCCTCCTGCTGTTCATAAGGTGCCTCTGCACCCCTTTCCTTTCAGACCATCCCACCAGTCTTTGGGCCACGCCTCCTCATTTACATTGACATGTGTCAAGTCCAAATGACAAGCCAATGTTAAATCGAAATTGAAAAGCCAAATATTAAATCCAAATTAAAAGCCAATGTTAAATTGAAATCAAAAAGCCAAATATTACATCCAAATTAAAAGCCAATGTTAAATTGAAATTGAAAAGCCAAATATTAAATCAAAATGAAAAGCCAATGTTGAATTGAAATTGAAAAGCCAACTACTAAATCCAAATGGATAAGCCAAATGGAAAATAATATATATATATATATATATATATATATATATATATATATATATATATATATATATATATATATATATGCTATATATATATATATATGCTATATATATATATATATATATATATATATATATATATTATTATTATTTTTTTTTTTTTAATTTAGCCAAATGGAAAATTTGAAATAAATTATATTTTTAATTTGATCTTGCTTCGTTTTCTCTTTGGACTTTCAATTTGGATTATGAATAAATATTTCTTCCATAATTCCCACCTTCCCAAATCAGTATTATAAATTGATTAAAATAAACTGGTGGTTGACCTCACCTTGGGCTGAAGTAATTGTAATGGACATTTTGTCACAGCCAGCTCCCACGTCTAGGTAGTTCTTTTTTTTTTCACAATTCTAATCAAAAATAGAAAAATAAAAACATTGATAATACAGGTAAAAAAGAGAGTTTTCTCATCACACATGAACAAACATGGCTGTATAGGATGAAATATTTACTCAACATTTCCTCACCGTCAAGAAATCAGGCAGTAAGCTAGTAACTCTTGGGAGCCTACGACCATTAAACCATGTTGCCCTTCTAAGAGCAACAAGGCTGTAAGGACTGGGGGAATTGCATCATGCATAATATACAACGCATTCATGTAATTTGCAAATTTGTCAGAAGCAGTGAACCTGATGGCAATGGTGTGCACATTACTTACAGGACATTGAAACATTTATTGGTACTGTCAAAATACCTGCAAGAAAAAAAAAAGTTTTTTTTATATATGATGAAAAGGAACTTTTTTTTAGGAACATTTAATGTCAATGTTAAATTAATTCTAACAAAATACCTCTCCCTAACTTTGAGTGCTTGTGGAAGAATGTATCCCATTGTTTGCCCTGTCCATCTTTATTGACTCATAGTTCTTATTTCATCTGAGCTGTGTTTTGTTGCCAGACCTTCAAATGGTTTCCTGCATTGCCACACCCACCCACTTTGTGATTAAATAATCCCACAGAAACAGAATTATTCAACTCTGGCATGTTGCACTCATGGCAGGAGTTCACGGCTGGGGGGTCTTATATGTGTGTGTGTGTGGGCGGAGGTGGGTGGATGGTTGTGTGCTTGGGGATGTCTGAGTAGTCTGTTATTATTTGATGGCACCCAGTGCGTATTTATCCATTATTCATGCCATGCCGAAGGGGCAACTTTGGGCCAAGGCTTTGGCATAAGCATGCCTGAACCCTTCATTATGTCTATAGGCTAGTGTGTGTATGGAGGTGTGTGTACATGTGTGCATGTGTGTGTTTCACTCGAGAAACTGGCCACAGTGACACTAGCAGAAAATCACAGAGTGTAAAAGAGCAGCTGGGAAAATCGTGTGTGTGTGTGTGTGTGTGTGTGTGTGTGTGTGTGTGTGTGTGTGTGTGTGTGTGTACGCATGTGCGTGCGTGTGTTGTATGACTGGAGGCCAGAGCTGGATTTCTTTCAGTGAATGAAGAGGGATTTGAACGTGCTCTGAGTTTCTTGGTCCTTCCCAGGCCTCTCTTCTTAGCTGACGCCCAACAGCACCATAAACATATTGGCATTATATGCACAGACTGTATTTCATTGTCGTTGTCACTTGACACTGGGATACAGACATCATCTAAGAGACAGACACAGCTTTCCGTTCTCATAAGATTAACTCAGCATGGTGCAATGCTACTGTAAAACCATATAAAGGCTGACTGCCTTAATGTGACTTCCGAAAGCACACACATGGTACGCTGCAAAACATTCCCATCTTAATGAGCTATCTAATCTGGTAATCAGTCTTTAATACATTGTCTTTTGAGGACTTCTAATTTCCAAAATGCACATCTGCACTGTTTTCCAGAGCAACATCTTTCAATTATACATTCACAGGCTTCCAGCTAAAGCGTGTGATATGAATATAACTGGGTTACTTTGCGAAACCTCAAAGGACATAATGGTACAACTTAAATCTTAACAATGTCATTTATATTCCTCTCCAGAAAACAGTAATGCCTTTCACTATTTCCTCTACTCATTGGACAGTGCAAGCTCTGGGAGGTTTGGGGTTAAACATATGATATTACTTAAAAGATAACCTGTTGCCTGCCTGTGCTTATTTTCTCCTCTGATGTACATTAACGGTACTTTAAATGTGGAAATGAATAGTCAGCAACAGGGATAAATTAAAGATGTCATATCTGACGTTTATCCAGCTTTTTATTAACTGAGTATGAATATGTTTCTTTGGCTGAAATACACCTTAATGACATTGCTTAAATCCTTGACTGTAAGTTGTTAATCTTGTTATTCAATAATATTCTTATTGTAAGTGGTTATTCCCCTTATGGTGGCAAATAAAATAATTTTATGTGAATCCATATGCATCACTGGTAATTCAGGACCATAGACATATCCACTACAATGAATGTAATATGTTGATTGCTAATTCAGGACCATGGACAGATCCACTAAATTGAGTATAATATGTGGATTGCTAATTCAGGACCATGGACAGATCCCCTGTATTGTCTTTATTGTTAATGCGTTGATTTTTTTAGGATCATGGGCAGTTTCACTATAATATGTTTTTTTGTTTTTTTTTTGTTTTTTTGAATTCAGGTCCATGGACGGCTTTACTATAATTAGTTTAATGTGTTACTTTTGACTTCAGGGTCATGGTAAGTTTTACAATGACAGTGTCTAATTAATTATAATTCAGAATAATAGACTGATTCACTTAATGTGTTGATATCTAATTCAAGAATATGAAGAGTATTACTACATATAACGTGTCTAATGTGTTGACTTTGAATTCAGGACCATTGGGTATGTGTTGTTTTTAGCACTTAGCTTCTGCGGGCTGATACAGCAGGAGCAGGAGCCCCTCCATGTTTGAGCCACAATAGGATAGCCAATGCACATACACAAACAGAATACACAACAATACACACAGATGTGACCATAATTATCTACAGCAACTTAAAAAAACAAATCCAAAAACATACACAAACAACAAACATACTTTACATCCTCCCAAATTGTCATCCACATGCATGCTTCCACACACATACTGTAAGTGAGCACACATGTTTAACATGTCAGCAGAAACTGGTAGGACAGACAGGAGACATATGTAGGTAGCAGACTGTGAAGCACCATCTGACAGTAAGACGCTCACTCACACTCACACATACATACACAGCACGGACTAACATGCGCACATACAGGGCCATTGGGACGCATGTGGCTTCATTTAAATGAAGCGCACCGACGATATATTAGCTTATGTAGAACCAATTTGGTTCAAGTTCATTGGCTCAGCCTTTTTACATTTAACTAGTTCATATAAAATACATATATGCAATACATCAAGTTAAGTGCAGCAGTAGTGGAGGGTTTTTGCAGACTTAAAGAAATGTAGTTCATTTATATTATGTTGTCGTTTTAACATAAATGAATATTGGCAAACCTCTGAAATTTGTTTTAAAAGTAGAGTAACATAGCTTGCATATTCTATTTAATTATATGTTGTATGCATCTGTATATGTTGGACCACCGGGCACTTTATTAGGTACACCTGTTCAACTGCTGGTGGGCAGCAACTCAATGAATTTAGGCATGCAGATATGGTTAAGATGATCTGCTGAAGTTCAAACCAAGCATCAGAATGTAGAAGCCTTTGAAAGTGATTTCTGAAGTTGTTGGTGCCAGGTGGACTGGTTTAACTATTTAAGAATCTGCTGATCTACTGGGATTTTCATGCACAACCATCTCTAGGGTTTACAGAGAATGGTCCGAAAAAATAGAAAATATTCAGTGAGCAGTAGTTCTCTGGGCCAAAATGCCTTGCCCGAAAGGGTCAGAGGAAAATGGCCAGACTTGTTTGAGCTGATAGAAAGGGAACAGTAACTCAAATAACCACTCGTTAACCCGAGGTTTAGGTCGAAGAGCATCTCTGAATGCACAGCACGTCGAACCATGAAGCAGATGGGCTCCAGCAGCAGAAGACCACACCGGTTGCCACTCCTGTCAGCTTAGAACACAAAAACTGAGGCTATGATTGGCATCACCAATATTAGACTACAGAAGATTGCCTGGTCTGATGAGTCTTGATTTCTGCTGAGACATTTTGATGGTCTGGTCCAAATTTGACGTAAACAACATGAAAGCACGGATCCCTTCTGCCTTGTCTCAATGGATCAGACTGGTGGTGGTGCACACTTTGGGCCCCGTAGTACCAGTCGAGCATTGTTTAAATGCCACAGCCTGCCTGAGTATTGTTACTGACCATGTCCATCCCTTAATGACCAGGGTTCCTATCTTCTAATGGCTACTTCCAACAAGATAACGTGCCATGTCACAAAGTAAAAATAATCTCAAACTGGTTTCTTGAATATGACAATAGTTTACTCTACTAAAATAGCCTCCACAGTCACCAGATCTCGATCCAATAGAGACCCTCTGACATGCGGTGGAATGGGACTCTCTAAAGGGATATTTCTAGCAGCTTGTTAAATCTATGATACCAAGAACTAAGGCAGTTCTGAAGGCAGACAGGGGTCCATCATGGTACTAGAAAGGTTTACCTACAGAAGTTGCATAGCGGATGGATGTGAAAGTTTAATGTCTACACTTAATGTAAAATGTATTTGAAAAATTCATCACTCCTACCACAGCAATCATCCCTCATTTTTCAAATCATCATGATTCAATGATAGATAACATATATGACACGGTTTTAGAATTAATTTTAAGCTCTGTGTTTGCTTCTATACATTTAATATATTTTCAATTAGATGTTATTATTCATGACATATTTTAATGATATGTCACTGGACAAAGAGGCATTTTATGACACTACAACAACTTACTTACTCTTTCTGAATGTTGTTAACCCGCGCTTCAGCTCCATCTGTTTACATATCACTGGGGGGTGTCAATGGTGTGTGTGTGTGTGTGTGTGTGTGTGTGTGTGTGTGTGTGTGTGTGTGTGTGTGTGTGTGTGTGTGTATGTACGGGTGTCTGTTTATGTGCTATGGATCTTACAACGAGCTCATCTGGTGGCAATGTGTCAGTGCCATTGACCCCTGTGTTCCCCATCTGGTTGGTACACACACTCAGCCAGCAGTGACAGCTGTTCAATCAGGGGACCATCACGCACAACAGACACACAAACATACCTTCCTACAAGCATACAAAAGCAAAGCGTGAAGCATAATCAAAACACGATCTCCAATGTGCAACATGACACACACACACACACACGCGCGCGCAACAAACACACAAAACATGTACACGCAGAGCGTGAAAATGGATTCCACTACTCTTACAAGCTTTGCATATTTTAATCACATTCCAGTGTTACTTAAGCAGTGCGTAAGATTACAGTCAAGACCGATTTCTTTAATTCAAATTGAAGAGTCAGTGCCCACCATCTTTTATTTCACAGGACAAGGCAAACACATATGCTTGCTAAATGGTACAAATACACCCTGCTCAGATAAAGCAGGTCAGGCCAGAGTGCAGACCTAATCACTGTTTCTATTATTTGAGCAAAGAAAGAGAAAGGATAGGCAGGCAGAAGGTGGTCGGATACAAAACAGGCAAATAAAGACAACTATCAACACATGCTCATTTTCAATGGAAAAGTTAAATCTGTGTCTCGTTGTGCTTTGAATTATTGAAGAGCAGACCCTGCACCAGGTACCTGGGCCCTCACACACACACACACACACACACACACACACACACACACACACACACACACACACACACACACACACACACACACACACACACACACACACACAACACACACACACACACATACACACACACACACACTCCTACCCCAAAGGTCTGCACCTGCCAGAATATACAATCCCCCCTAAAGGCAGAGAGGTTTCAAATATTAACAGCATCAACAGCACCGCGTCTTATGCACTTTGAAGATGTTGTTGTTTTTGTGTGTGTATATGCATGTATGTAGGAGTTTATGGGCCCTAGTTTAACGATCTAAGTGCAGGGTGTGTACAAATCTACTTTTGCTAGTTTGAAAAGTTTGAAAAAGGGTCCGTGCGCCGGGTGCATGGTTCAAAAGGGTTGTACTTAGTGTCTTCATTAATTCAGAGGTGTGTTTTGGGCGAAACATGCAATAAACCAATCAGAAAAAAGCCAGGCATGTTTGTACCTTGCACATTGCTATTTTGATGGCGGATTTGCACCGTAATATTTTTATTTGTAATCGTTTGCATGTTTGTGTGCTGCTGCATGTCCCTGTGTGTGTGTGTGTGTGTAACAAGCATAGTGTGCACGCTGTGCATGAGCCTAGGCTCATTTTACTAACTTCCCGCCACCTCAAGATAGCAAAATGCCAAGAATTCACCTGAACACACGTCTCTGTAAGACCAGCACGCCCATGGGCTCGCAGATGGGAGCAGGTGCATTTACTATTTAAACGCCGTGGGCGCTGGATGGGGAATTGACAACTGCGTCGGTCTTAAACTAGCAAAGACACTTGCGTCAGGCTTTGTGCTGCGCTGCGCCGGGTGTTCAAATATCAAGAGTCTTTGCACAGCATTGCATACTGGACCTTTAAGGGCTAAACATTAACTGTCCCTTTCAATCTGTCTCATGGCGACAGACTAACTATGACTAGGTGTCTCTTTCACATCTGTGACCTACAGATACCAAGATAATTTGCACGGTGCTTACATGAAGCCCCCTGCCAAGAGCCATGTGTGAGCTCATGCCAAGGCAAGGAGCCACTTTTCAGCACATGCCAGTGACATGCAGGGCCGTTTGAAGGAATTTGGGGGCCCCAAGCAAAATGGACATGGAGCCTCCCCCAACCTCCCGCACGCAAAGCCTACAGGAACCACAGCATAGCCATAAAGTTTAAGTTCACCCACACTTTATATAAATAAAAAACGTTTTACAGTGCATAAACTGCTGTTGCATAAACTGTGAACCTAGAAATTTGACAGGCACTACTGTATATTAAAAATTCTGAAATGTCCATGGGCAAAAGTGACTGGTATTTACACAGTTTGGTGGGAATTCAATAGTGATTTGCACTGTTGTTTTTCTAACAATATGACAGCTATAACAATATGATATCAGCTATAATTATAAAGCTTGTGGTGGTACCTTGTGCTATAGAGGAAACATCAGCACTGAGAAGTGATGCATCTGTTGATGTTGAGGATGAAGTTGATGATGTAGCTGGGAAAATAATTGAAAAAAAAATCTGAAATTACCTGTGAAGTACGTTTTACCATTTCACTGTTAGCATATTGAAAGAGGTCACTATTAACAGCTCAGCTCAGTGAGAGAAATTCACTCTACCTTCATCAGTGGAGGTATCTTTAGGAAGAGCCTGAGGGCTGAGAAATGTAAGCAAAGCACCTTGAGGGAGAAAGAAAAGATGGTAACACTTTATAATAACAATCATTAATAGATGGTAAATTGATAGTTAATTAATCTTTAGTTAATTGTCATTTAACTGTTAGCAAACAGTCTTTTTACTGTTAAAAAACAATGAAATTATAATTAAATGTTTGCTAATTATTAGTAGTACTGTAAATTAACAGTTTATTGTAACACACATTATACCTATCATATAATATATTAGGTATCGGGTAATGATTAAATATTTTTTGTAAACTTTTAAGAAAAAACATCTATAAACATTACATACATAGACGGACCAGATATTCCTAACACTTTAAGGGTTACTAATGCTTAAAAACATTAAGCTAATGTTTGATGCACGGAATTTATTGTGTGGTTTTCCTAACCCCCATTTGGTAAATATTATCCTGGTGGAATAGTTAGTATAGCATGCTAACGTTATGCCACTTTCATCAAAACCTATTACAAAGCTATAGCAATGTCATGTCATTAAATACGATAAACAGTGATTCTGCAACAGATCTGCGTCTTCACAAATATGAAGGTTGCTATACATGTTTGTGTAAACAAGTCTAAATTAGACAGAGAATCATTCTTCAGTACAGTGAGTGCATTTATTGTAGAGGATGTTTTCCTCTTGAGATTCAAATGAGGACTTACTGTATAATTGTCAGTCACAAACTGACATCTGTCATTACTTCCTGTTTTGTTCTGAAAACTCAACTCTTGTTACATTTCAGACGCTTCACTTCCTGTCCTTGTCTTTACCGCCTGTGTGATTGCCGAGCCCGCCCTGATTAGTTTCACCTGTCACTCAGGTGTACAGGTGAAACTAATCAGGGCCATAATCAGAGCTGTTCTATGTGCCCGTTCGTCTTAGTGTCTGCTTGTCTAACGAACCAGTGATTATCTCTTGCGTAACGTCTTATGGTATTTGATCTTGCCTCTGTATTTTTGACCACGGCTTAGTGTTTTTGGATTTCTCAGCCTGTCTAGGACTGAATTCCTGTGTATCGAAAATAGCTTGTCAAGTAAAACCCTCTTTTGAATCTGTCAAGTCTTGCATTTGAGTCCCCTGTCTGTGTCACATAAGTCTAATGCAGTGTATATGCACACACAAATGCACTATATTTTATTAATTTTATGAGTTTTTAACTTTGCACTTGCTGTATGCAAGTAGCATAACAACATATAGCAGATATAACAGGAGGAGTCAACAATCCATATTATTTTGTACAATACACTCAAATAAAAATGAAAAAGACACAAAAAATACATAATTAAAAACAGATTTACTCAATACAAAAAATAAGGAAAATCAAAGAGCAGAATAAGGAGCACCAATCAGATGGCAATAATCAAACAAATCATACAAATTAAAACAAGACTATGGGCCGTATTTTAACGATCTAAGTGCACGGCGTGAAGCGCCTGGCGCAGGTGCGTTTAGGGCGTGTCCAAATCCACTTTTGCTAGTTTGACGGCGGAAAAAAGGCTCCGTGCGCATGGTTCAAAAGGGTTGTAGTTAGTGTCTTCATTAATTCAGAGGTGTGTTTTGGAGTGTCATCTCCCATTCTCTTTAAAAGCCAGGCACGTTTGTACCTTGGCGCATTGCTATTATGTTGGAGGATTTGCACCGTAATATTTTCACTTGTAATCTTTTCACTTGTAATCTTTTGCATGTGTGCTGCTGCACGTCCCTGTGTGTGTGTGTGTGTGTGTGTGTGTGTGTGTGTGTGTGTGTGTGTGTGTGTGTGTGTGTGTGTGTGATAAGCATAGTGTGCGCGCACTGTGCGCGCACTGTGCATAACACATAACACATTTGACTAATTCCCTGTTAAAATAACAATGAAATGCTGCGGTATTGACTTTAGACTAGGTTTTTGATGGTCAATGGCGAGATCACTTCCCGCTGCCTCAAGATAGCAACACGCCAAGAATGCACCTGAATACACCTCCCTGTAAGACCATGAGCGCAAAGATAGGCGCAGGTGTATTTGCTATTTAAGCGCTGTGGGCGCTGGACAGTCTTAAAATAGCAAAGACACTTACGTCGGGCTTTGTGCCGCACAGCGCAGGGTGCAAGATAGGGCCCTCAGAATCTAAAACCACATTAGTTACTCTGTGAGGCTGTAATGCTATTTGTAAAAAAAAACTGTTGGATGAAACGTTGAGGTCCAAAATTAGTTTTTGATCAGTAGTCATGGCAAAGAGTGAAAAAAAGTGTTGCAAATAATGGCAAGGCTTTGCTGCCAATCTCTAAGGGAGACGCCAGCCACCCTCCTGAGGAAACCCATTTCGGCCGCTTGTACCCTGGATCTCGTTCTTTCGGTCATGACCCAACCTTCATGACCATAGGTGAGGGTAGGAACGAAAACTGACCGGTAGATCGAGAGCTTTGCCTTCTGGCTCAGCTCTCTTTTCGTCACAACGGTGCGATAAACAGAATGTAATACCGCCCACGCTGCGCCGATTCTCCGACCAATCTCCCGCTCGCGAACAAGACCCCAAGGTACTTAAACTCCTTCACTTGGGGTAAGGACTCATTCCCTACCTGGAGAAGGCACCATCGTTTTCCTGCTGAGAACCATGGCCTCAGATTTAGAGGTGCTGATCCTCATCCCAGCCGCTTCACACTCGGCTGAAAACCGATCCAGTGTGTGCTGAAGGTCACAGGCCGATGATGCCATCAGGACCACATCATCTGCAAAGAGCAGCGATGAGATCCCCAGCCCACCGAACTGCAACCCCTCCATACCACGACTACGCCTCGATATCCTATCCATAAATACTACGAACAGGATTGGTGACAAAGCGCAGCCCTGGCGGAGGCCAACCCTCACCTGCAACGTGTCTGACTGCCGAGAACCCGGACAGAGCTCTCGCTTTGGTCATACAGAGATTGGATGGCCCTGAGAAGGGACCCCCTCACCCCATACTCCCGCAGCACCTCCCACAAAGTCTCCCGGGGGACCCGGTCATATGCCTTCTCCAGATCCACAAAACACATGTAGACTGGATGGGCATACTCCCCGGCTCCCTCCAGGATCCTTGCTAGAGTAAAGAGCTGATCCGTTGTTCCACGACCAGGACGGAATCCGCATTGTTCCTCTTCAACCTGAGGTTCGACTATCGGCCGAACCCTCCTTTCCAGCACCTTGGAGTAGACTTTACCAGGGAGGCTGAGAAGTGTGATACCCCTGTAATTGGTACACACCCTCTGGTCCCCCTTTTTGAAGAGGGGAACCACCACCCCGGTCTGCCACTCCTTAGGCACTGTCCCAGACTTCCACGCAATGTTGAGTAGGCGTGTCAACCAAGACAGCCCCTCCACACCCAGAGCTTTCAGCATTTCTGGACGGATCTCATCAATCCCTGGGGCTTTGCCACTGTGGAGTTGTTTGACTACCTCAGTGACCTCCACCAGGGAAATTGACGACAATCCCCCGTCATCCTCCAGCTCTGCCTCTAACAAAGAGGGCGCATCAGCTGGATTTAGGAGTTCCTCAAAGTGCTCCTTCCACCGCCCTATTACCTCCTCAGTTGAGGTCAACAACGTCCCATCCTTACTGTACACAGCTTGGATGGTTCCCCGCTTCCCTCTTCTGAGGTGGCGGACGGTTTTCCAGAAGCGCCTTGGTGCCGACCGAAAGTCCTTCTCCATGTCTTCTCCGAACTTCTCCCACACCCGCTGCTTTGCCTCTTTCACGGCAGAGGCTGCAGTCCTTCGGGCCCTTCGGTACCTTGCAACTGCCTCCGGAGTCCTCTGGGATAACATATCCTGGAAAGACTCCTTCTTCAGTCGGACGGCTTCCCTGACCACCGGTGTCCACCATGGTGTTCGAGGGTTACCGCCCCTTGAGGCACCTAAGATCCTAAGACCACAGCTCCCTGTCGCAGCTTCAGCAATGGAAACTTTGAACATTGTCCACTCAGGTTCAATGCCCCCAGCCTCCACAGGGATGCACGAAAAGCTCCGCCGGAGGTGTGAGTTGAAGGTCTGTCGGACAGGAGCTTCCTCCAGACGTTCCCAATTTACCCGCACCACCCGTTTGGGCTTACCAGGTCTGTCCAGAGTCTTCCCCCACCCCCTGACCCAACTCACCACCAGATGGTGATCAGTTGACAGCTCCGCCCCTCTCTTCACCCGAGTGTCCAAAACATACGGCCTCAGATCAGATGAAACGATTATAAAATCGATCATTGACCTTCGGCCTAGGGTGCTCTGGTACCAAGTACACTTATGAGCATCCCTATGTTCGAACATGGTGTTTGTTATAGACAATCCATGACTAGCACAGAAGTCCAATAACAGACAACCACTCTGGTTTAGATCAGGGAGGCCGTTCCTCCCAATCACGCCTCTCCATGTATCTCCGTCATTGCCCACATGTGCGTTGAAGTCCCCCAGCAGAACTATGGAGTCCCCCTCCGGATCCCCATACAGGACTCCATTCAAGGTCTCCAAAAAGGCCGAATACTCTGAACTCTTGTTTGGTGCATATGCACAAACAACAGTCAGAGTTTTCCCCCCAACAACCCGCAGGCGTAGGGAGGCGACCCTCTGGTCCACCGGGGTAAACTCCAACGTTGCGGCGCTCAGCCGGGGACTTGTGAGTATCCCCACACCCGCCTGGCGCCTCACACCCTGGGCAACTCCGGAGAAGAAAAGAGTCCAACCCCTCTCCAGGAGTACGGTTCCAGAACCGAGACTATGCGTAGAAGTAAGCCCCACCAGATCCAACTGGTAGCGCTCCACCTCACGCACAAGTTCCGGCTCCTTCCCCCACAGCGAGGTGACATTCCATGTCCCCAGAGCCAGCCTCTGCTGCCCGGGTCTGGTCCGTCGAGGCCCCTGACCTTCACCGCCACCCGTGTGGCAGCGCACCCGACCCCAGCGGTTCCTCCTACAAGTGGTGGGCCCATGGGCTGGAGAGATAGGTGCCACGTAGCTTTTTCGGGCTGTGCCCGGCCGGGCTCCGTGGCAAACCCGGCCACCAGACGCTCGCTGACGAGCCCTCCCTCTGGGCCTGGCTCCAGACGGGGGCCCCGGGCTTCCTCCGGGCAGGGTCTCTCTATCCCTTCCTCGTTTTTTCATAGGGTTTTTTCATTGTGTGTACAAAAATACATGCCAATCCACCTTGTAGATATATAGGGATAGTGCACTGAATAAGTAGAGTATTTTATCTGCTGGTGGTGCTAGATGAAAAGTCAGGGGTTCAGTAAAGTCAGTAGGTTTTATCCTCTGGTCACCATGGTAATGTGCACCAAATCCCATGGCAATCCATCTAATAGTTGTTGAGATATTTCAGTCTGGATCAACGTGGTGGACAGTCGACAGACTGACTCCACGGAGCCATGCTCAGTGCAAGTTTGGTCCACCCTCTCAAACAAACCACAAACTTGAATGTTAAAATCACCCAGTTTCTTCTTCATTCTCTCTGTTCTTTCCTCACTACCACTCGCTCCCACAGGAGCCCTTATTGGGAGCATAGAGGAATAACTGATTTTTTCAGTAAAATATGAATTAATACCATCTCCTCTGTAAATATTTAACACCACTTAAACTTACGGCTCCCCACCGTGCCTCAGCACGGAACTGTCTAGAGACTGTGGGAATGGGTGGGGTGGGGGGGGAATCCAACAAGAGAAAGGCATGGATTAAGCCCAGATTCAATTAATTTAGCTCGCTAGCTCCGCGGTGTCCAGGGAAATCATTTTGAGTGAATAAACACATCATGCTGGATGTCTCTACGCGCTGGTAAATAATTGAATAATGTGCGATATATATATATATATATGAGAGAGAGAAAGTGACAGAGTAAGAGAAGAAGAAGAAAAGGAAAAAAGCACATTGAAAACGTTCCCAGGTGATATGTGATTTGTAGATGGAGGAGGGTCACAGCTTCCATCTTCACTCCTCATTACTTGATAATGCTAATTGGAGAGAAAGTCAGAGTGGGGTTTACGCTTCTGATTGTTTTGATTATTCATAAGGTGGATATGGAATGTGTTTTTTTCTGCTCTGCTTTTCAAACCTGTTTCATCCATATGAGTTCCAACACACACCATCACACGTGCATGCATATTCTATCTTACGGAGAGGTGTAATGTCAAGTGGATTAACACAATAGTACTGAAAAACAAAAATCAAATATTCTTGTAAGTGTTAATTGATGAAAACTTCTAATCAGGTTTCTCTGAGTTGCAAACCAGTGGGAGGCAAAGACATGTCTTTAAATAACCTGTGGAAACAGCACACAGGGAGAAATATGAAATGGCACAAATGTGTGGGGGTGTGACAACCAGCAAGCAAGTAGTTGGAACAACGCCGGCCTGTGGCATAGGCAGTATAGGGAAGTTCTAGGGGCCGGCAGTCCACAGAGGGCACCACTGGCGCCCCAAATGAGTACAGAAAATATATAAGAAATATATAAGAAACAGTGTGTTCAATTATTAGATATTACTTAATATTCTTTCGTTCTTATTCCCAACTTTTCAGTTTCAAACACCATGTTAAAGTTGTGACATGAAACTAAACTACTTGGTTAAGTTTAGGCAACAAAATGTCTTGGTTAGGTTTAGGAAAAGATCATGGTTTGGGTTAAAATAAGTATGTTTGTTAGGTACATTGACTTATGTATGTAAGTAGTTAATGTAAAAAAGTCAGCGACTTTTGGTTTCAGACGGGACACAAACACAGGTCTTAGGTCGTCAGTGATCCTGATCCTGTGCAAATCTGCCATGTCTGTAATTTGTCAATTAAAAAGTCCACCGAAAATTACCTTTCCTGCAGTCCCGGAAGTGGATATAGACTAATCCTGGCTCAAACACAGATATGAGCTCCTATTTGGACGACACATTATACAGTACCCTTTGACTTATAGCAATGTCCCATCAAGTCTTTATACCCATCCTAAAAGGCTGGGAGCTGTAACTCAGCACAGTGGGTCTCGCTCAGTTTTCCTTGAGGCCTGGCAGATCATTTTGGAGAGACAAAGTAGAATCAAGTGTAAGGGGTGGCAGAACACCGCTGGAAGCCATTCTACTGGAGTGGAACTTGAACATATCCCATTATGAGAAGCACAATTCTGCTACATTTCGAAGATCTCTGCTACCCTCTGTTACAATCAATACTTTGTTTTTACGGTCGTCCTGAGGTCAAAGGAGCTGAGAAGTGGGGCTTGTGTGTTTAAGTGTGTGCTCATATGCCTGCCTGCCCATTGATGTGTGAGTATTTTGTTGTACTTCTGAGAGTGCAAGACCTTATCTTTAATGTATAGCCAATAGTAAGGTTGTAAAATAACGTAAGATTGTAAGCATTGGAGAACAGAACTGCTTACAAGCCTCAGGTCTTCAGAAAGAACAAAATATCGTCAGGATGTTTCTTGGCACAAGCTATCTTTGATATAAACAGGCGCTGTAAAGATTAAAGTTGGTCCCTGGGAGATCAGGCAGGCCTGTAACTGTAGCTTGAAGATTCGCTTTTTTGATGTTTCAAAAATCGCAGATCTCAAATGGTATTTACAGTGATGCCGATATTAAATGCATGAGGCACCGGTATTGAATTTGTGCTTGGTGTCTGCAAGGCTATAGGCCCGATCAAAATAATGTCTTTATCATCGGGCACATGCAAAGCTGCAGTGTCTTCCTTTTAAATTCTTCCTACTAATGAAAGAAGCTCAGGATTACTCTCATTTATAAAGATATCACCCTTCGAAGATTACTGATAATTAATAAGGCTTTCATTAATTTCC
Source organism: Gymnocephalus cernua (assembly GCA_023631565.1). NCBI lineage: Eukaryota > Metazoa > Chordata > Actinopteri > Perciformes > Percidae > Gymnocephalus > Gymnocephalus cernua. The sequence continues at coordinate 10,504,067 of CM042427.1, read as the reverse complement.
ATTTCATTAGCGATACAGTCACCAGCACTTGGGCCACTCTGAATTAACATAAACATCCTTGGACAGATGCCGGATGAGCCATCTCGTACCCTCTCTTCCTCTCTGTCTCTCCCTCTCTCTCTGTTGTAAACAAGCCAGTGATAGTCCAAGCGGAGCGCAGCGCTGTACCCTCATCGATCGGCTGAGCAGATTAATATCAGTCGTTATTTTTTTTGCCTTTACAGTGGCTGCGGAGAGTCAGAGGAACTTTTAGTATGCCTTTCATACTCCCACTGACTTCTTTGATAAGTCAGGCGGCAACATCCCACGGCTGGGGACACCAGTTTAAGAACAAACAAAAAAATGATATAGATTATAAAGCAGCTGAAGGTTTAGATAATATGAGGTCAGGGACCAAGAGCACATAGTAATAGAAGTATAAATAGAGTCAGAAATTGTTGCCATCTTTTCTAATTTGGATTGCACGGAGTGGGGATATTCAAGTAAATGTATGACTTAGCAGTTCGATTTTATGATTCTTTATCATTCATTTCAGTTTAATTTTCAACCAAAGAATGAGGCAAATATGAGGCTGTGAATGATTGCAAAAGTACTATGTAATACGTGTGTGTGTGTGTGTGTGTGTGTGTGTGTGTGTGTGTGTAATGTAAATAATGTGTTACAGCTGAGCGAAGCAGTCTCTCCTCCTCAATGACTCGTGGTATTTTTCTGCCTCTGCTGCCAGTAGAGGCTGTGCCAAACTCCTATCAACTGGCACAGTGTTTGAAAGTCATCCAGAAGGTGATGCATCCCACATACTGTACATTCACACATATACTGCAGACACACACACTAGTGTATGTGTGCACAATGGCATGCAATACTTTAAAGGACTGGTCACACAGGCATTTAAAACAGTTAAATGTCTTGATGTAATCAATATAAGGTCCCATATTATGCTCATTTTCAGGTTCATACTTGTATTTTGGGTTTCTACTAAAACGTGTTTACATGCATTACATTTTTCTCACACTGTCTGTTATACATGTTTCACACTCTGTCTGAAATATTCGTTTTAGTGCCCGTCTCTTTAAGCCCCCCTCCCAAAAAAGGCAAGTCAGCTCTGATTGGTCTGCATTTTCCGGGTTTTTCACATCTGTGCTGCACTGGAGACTTGAGACTTGACTCGGACTCGACAGTCTAAATCCAATTCACCAAAGAAGAGTCCAAGTCAAGTCACTATTACCTGAATTTGAGTCTGAATGGAGTCACGAGTCCAGAGAATAGCGACTCAAGTCGGACTCGAGTTCTCCATCACTGCCTATTACACATAAAAGTAGTCAGAAACTTCATCTAACTTCCGGGTCTAATTTCTAAGTACAAGTCATCATTGCGCAAGTCCATGTCGAGTCACAAGTCCAGAGAATAGCGACTCAAATCCAAGTCCAGGACTTGAGTACTCCATTACTGCTCGGAGCAGCATTCTATAAAAGAGCAATCGTTATGAGACTGGAGTCAAAGATACAAATACATCTTTAAAACAAATTCTGTGAGCTTATTGTCCCGTTAGCAACAGAGCGAACAGGCTTTCTGTTAGCCAAAGTATGTGAAGTTTTTTTGTTTTGACAAGCAGTTACAGCTAGTTAGCAAGCTCGTTAGCTCCAATAGCTATATTCCTCTCTTCAATACAACCGGTTATTGACTGGAATTACACACAATCATGCGAATGACCCTTCAGGGGGAGTCAACAGAAAGAATGTAAAGAAGCTTAGCTTTAGCTACTGTGACTGACTAGCACTAGCATATCCAGGCTGGCTAGGCTGTTAGCATGCCAGCTACAGTATTTTACCAACTAGTCTTGTGAGCCGTGTCCCTATGTCACAAAGTTTTTTTTTTTTAAAACCAAATATTTCAAAGACAGGCAGATTAATGTTGTTGTTTCTGGCCTTTCCACATGCATGTAAGCACATGACATGTTTTGCACACTTTAGGATTTATATCATGCAATTGTACACTCATAAAACTGAGGAGGAATAGAAAAAGGTTCATATGTGCGTGTTTGCTTTCAGGTTTGCTTGTGTGCATGTGTCCACATCGCCAGTGGCTGATGTGAGCAGTGTTTTATTAGGTTCATTGCCAGTGTGACCCTGGCCTGTCTGTACCAGAACCACAAATCACCTGACATGAGTAGAAATATGAGCTGCCGTCTTGACCAAACACACACACAGACACACAGACAACACAGACACTCAGTCAGCTAAGCTTGGCAGAGAAGTTTTAGATAATACTAATGGCTTAGGGAGTGAGCGGTGGATTTTGGATGGAGAGAACGGGGTGTGTGTAAGGTCCGTAATGATACAGGGAGACCAGGGCGAGGAGGGAAGATGGAAAAAAATAAGCACGAAGATGTGGGACGAAATACAGATCTGATGCACAAGAAAGTGACCACAGAGGGAGGGAGGGATGTAGAAGGCTAATTGAGGAAATTAAAGTTCAAGTAAGGGAAATGAGAAAAGGAAATAATGAAAAGGGAAGTACAGCAGAGCTGAAAATTAAGATCAAGATTACTTACTTTTATTACTGTTAACCAATTTGCATGCAGTGGATGGAATCTGTCTTTTTGCATATCTTTCCGGACATAACATTATGCATTTAATTTAGGAGTTTTAAGTTCAGTGCTTCTGTAAGAGGGTTCACCGCCTGGCTTTAAGAAACATTTGCCAGTGTCGGTAGATAATGTAATGTATATTGTTGCTGTGGATTTCAACGGTAAATTCTTGTTTTAATAGCTTCTTTTCCTCGAGGCCAATCTAAGCCGAGTTTTCGTTTACAGTTTGAGAGGAACAAACAGCAGCTAAAAGGATGAAACAGGGAGGCTACAGCTGAGTTAAAAAAGGAGATAGAAACCGAGTGAAGATGGAGCACGGCAGAGACAAGCCGCTGTGTTTTCGCAGGTAGCGCTATTTCAACTGCGATTGATCACCTCCAGAAGTCTGGCAATGAAGTTCTGCCTGCGATGTGAACACGGCCACTGGCCTGCAGCCACTATACTGCACAAGCACATACACACAAAGGTGTACTGTAGGCCCACAGACGTATACACAGGTGCTGATGAACACACACATGCACACTCGCTCATATACACAGAGAGTTGCCAAGGTCTTGCTGGGCAGCTGAAGTTAACACCGCAGAGTCACATGTGAGAGAGCTTACCTGGCGTACAGCCCAGATCTGACACACTGCAGGGAGGCTATCACCATATCTCTCTCTCTCTCTCTGTGTGTGTGTTTGGAGATGTGCCAAGCTAGACAGTTAGCCTACACTGTTCCCCTTTGTGTCTCTGATCCCGTCCGTTCACCTAAAGACCACCTGAGAACAATGTGTGTGTGTGTTTGTATGTATGTGTGTGTGTGTGTGTGTGTGTGTGCGTGTGCGTGTGCGTGTGCATGTGCGTGTGTGCGTGTGTGCGTGCGTGCGCGCGCATGTGTGTGTGTGCGCGCGTGCGCGTGTGTGTTACTTACAGTAGCCTTGATCCTTTCCGCTCTTTCGAATGGCTTGTATAAGCTGTACATGTGAAGCTTTCAGCTGTAGATTCTCTGTCTTATGTATGTACTGTGTATTGCAATTGTATATTATATATTAATTACTATGTTGACAACATTAAATAGCCATCCAAATAATATCCAAATCATTTTTTTTAAAGTCCCCTTCTTTTTTTCTGACTTTTTTAAAAATGTAATTCAGTTATAGTATATTATCTTCATTTAGTAAATTTCAAATTTTTCAATTGAGATTGTTTTCAAACTGCAGCATCATGCAACCAGAATGTAAAACTGACAAGAATAATACAGGCTTAATGTTCACTGTGCGATATGATTATAGCGAGTTTACACTACACGGTTTAAGCCCAGATTTTCCACTTGCTAACAGTTTTCGGAGATCACTGACAAAAGCCCCAGAATGGATACCCGAGAGATATCTAACAAGGTAAATATCTGGTCCTGTCTGTCAATCAAATCCTGTAGTGTGAATATAGTTTTGACCGGCATTGACAACAGTGACAACCTAAGGCCAATGAGAGCACAAGTTACAGGGCGAGGGAAATATCAGGGGGAAGAGTCGTAACACTTCGCGAAATGATTGAAAAATGATTCCCTTACATCCAACCTCCTGCAGAACAGACAATCCTTTCTGGCTGCGTTTCCCCATGTAATCCTCCATATTGGAGTGGTGATGGGTGCTGATGGCACAGTGGATATGACACATGCCTTTGGTGTGGGAGATCTGGGTTTGTTTCCCATCAACCAATGTGTCCTTGAGCAAGACACTTAACCCACAGTTGCTCCAGAGGCCTGCGTCCTCTGACAAATATAGCAATTGCAAGTTGCTTTGGATAAAAGCATCAGCTAAATGACATGTAGTGTAATATTTCTTCCTGGATTTTTCACTGCAAGTCAGCACACACAAAAACGTGGATCGCAAGCTGCTTGCAGACATCCACTGTTAGAGGTAAGAACTCCTGTGAATTTTACTGCTGAGACTATTAGCAATAAGCCAATAACGGGAAACTCCATGTTCGGTTTAATGGCTGCAGTATAAAGAGACAAATTCTGACACCTGATACCTAATATTTAGTCTAATAATATTTAGGGAATGCCTACACTAGCAATGTAGCATGTAATAATGTAACCATTTCCTGAAAATGTAGGCTAAGAAAATATGCACTTAATGAAATTCCAGGTCAGATAAGCTGCTGAGCAGCACTGGAGACCCCCAGATAACTGTTCCTTAATCCTTATTCATCTATACCACGGGTTTCCAAAGAACACTGCCTCATGAAAACAACCACAATCCAACAAAACAACTTCCGGTGACACTTAACTTGCAGGGGGTATACATAAGCATTCATAACACCTACATAAGCACTAAATACATACGTTTATTCCACCCATGTTTGTTCCGTTCAAAATGTTTTTACTATATCCATCAGGATATGTTATTACATTAGTGGTCAAGTTATTACATTATAGGATTTTTTATTACATTTTCGATCAGGTTAAGTGCAAATTTTATTACATTGTCAGGACAATGCCTGAATCGATTCCGAATGTCTTCTGGGAGGGGAAATTATAGCAAAATGTAGAGACATGCCGGTCTTTCAAGAGTCTGTGGCATTCTTCTTGAATTTATAGTTCTTTCTTTACCCCTGATGCAGCTCAAACTTCTACCCTAGTAGAATGTATGATAAGCTGCTGAAACTGTTGAGCAAACAAGATACTTGAATCCATGTGACTTCTGTTTACGAGCCTGTAATTGGGCAGTGTGAACCTAATCCAAGCAAACACAAAAATGCAACAAAGCAAAGTCACCCAAGATGATTTCGACCAAAGAATACAAACTACCTGTGTGATTGTGTCCTCTATTTCAAAAAATGAACAGTGAATGTGCAATGTAATACCCAATACATCATGCAGATCAGCATGGATTGAGCCATTTTCTATTTGTTCCCTTGCATTCAGCGGTGACAAGGCAGCTACTGAGAGTGTGTGCGTTCCTCCATCGATCCTATAATTCACACTCACCTGTCACACAGAGGCATACATTTCTCCGCTGCAGAATGGCTCAGTATATGGCCATTTATAACATAATGTCAGAGGGATTGTAAATATCGCCATGCAGCAGAAAAGTTTAACAATGCCTAGCTAAAATAAAAGTCTTTGGAGGGAGCGGGACAGGTATAATACCATGTTTTGTGAATAAAAAGAGCCCATCTCTTCAGTGGCTGGTGTACAACAATGCCCTTCCTGCACAAAAGGCATTGCAATATGTGTGCTTTAATCTGCGCACAAAGGAATTACATGTATTATAGAATAAATGCATTAAGCATCTCCAAATGCAGGATTTTAATCTCTGAGTGCACTGGCAAATGTTTGAGTCCAAAAATCACAGGACAAAGTTTCCTTGTAGCATGGAGCTATACTCACTGATTTATCCTTGCCAGTGTGCGTGTGCGTGCGTGCACTCTTGTGTGTGTTACTATAATTAATCACAATTATCAGGTTGACTAATGCAGGTGCAGTCTCACTGGGAGAGGCCATTTACAAGCTCAGCAGCACAAAATACAACCTAGAGACAAAATGGTGGAGAATGGAGCATAAATACATCTAAAACAACACAAAGAGGAGAGTTCAAATGGCGGGCTTACATGCTGGCTCAGAATTACAAATTTTTAGCTTTGCATAGCGAAAAAGGCCGGCATGTAAAATAACCTTTTTGGGAAGTGAAACTTTCCACTGAAGTTTAACCGAAATGGCATACATTAAGAGTGCCAGACAAGGACAATTTATTTATGACACCACATGCGCTGGGAGATAACAATGTAGGTCCCACTTTAAAGTGTCGTTTTTTGTAGTTTCTGGCAGTTTATCAGGCACGTGCACAAACTGGCACACGTCCCCTCTTCCTCAGTGGGAAGAAGGGGGCCAGGGGGGGGTACACTGGCAGAATAAGAACGAAGGCATCCCCTGCTCCTGTTGAAACGCTAATGAGAGTCCAATTCCACTACTGGCTAATTAACCATGATACCCTGTGACATGGAGGGGGGGGGGGGGGCAGCTGAGAGGGAGGGAAAGAGGAGAAAGGCGGATGTGGAAGGTAGGGGTGATGAGGAAGGGAGAAAGGAAGGTGGGAAAACAGTAGGGAAGGAAAGGAGGATACAATAAGGAAAGAGAAGAAGGTAGAGGGCACTAAAATGGACAAAAGGGCAGGAAGTAAAAAGAGTGGCAAGGAGAAGGAAAAAAGAGAGGGCAGGAGGAGAGAAATGAGGCCGTGAAGAGTGGGATGAACCGCAGAAGAATGGAGGGAGGAGAGAAAAAGAAAAAGAAGCACAGGGGGAGCGAGAGGGGCTGAAACTTTTATCAGGTCAGGGAGACAGCGAGGGCAGAGTAAGTGAGGGAAAGTGAAGGAAGTGGATGGGATGGAACCAAAGAAACCATCCTTTTTCATTTGCAGAATAATGAGGGCTCTATGCATTTATCAGGAGTTGCTGTGTTAAGCGCTCCACTCTCGCTTTCATCTCCTCTCTCCCTCAATATCCATCCGTTGACATGTGGAGCATGTTAATCGATTTGCACACAGTTAAGAGTAAACTAAAATACATAGGCACAGAAATGGATGGGGAATGAATCATGCAGTGACGCAGCAAGTGTGCGTTGTTTGTGCACGAGTGTGTGGGAAAAAGAATGCATTTGTGCCTTTTCCTTTGCCTTGCACTCTCTCTCACACACACACACACACACACACACACACACACACACACACACACACACACACACACACACACACACACACACACACACACACACACACACACACACACACACACACACACACATGCATGCACAGAATGTATGATGGCAGTGGAGGATCTTTGGTATTCTGCAGCGTTGTGGGCTCTATGAACTTGCCGTTTTTTTGACAGCCTTGACCTTTTGTTATATATTCCTCCAATCACACAGCCCTAAATACTGTATTCATCACACACATACTGTACACATGCACACACTCGAAAAAAGGGCACACAGACAAACACAACCGTGCACAGGCATGTGGGCACACAATGTGAAGTTTGGTGTGTGCAGAAGAAGTCTGGAAGACAGCACGAGTGATAGTGTAGCTTGACAGAACAGAATACGTTGTGTGTGTGTGTGTGTGTGTGTGTTTGTGCGTGCGTGCGTGCGTCCGTGTGTGTGTGTGTGTGCGCTTTTCTGACAGCCAGTACATGGTTTAATCCAACCAGGTGGCCAGAGGATTGCATGTGTGTTGACCATGGAAGAATGCTTTATGGGTTATGGATTCATTTTGTCCTCTTAGTCTGCCTATTTGTCAGCTTGCCTGTCCGTCTATTTGTTTGTCAGCCTTGTCTGTTCATCTGCCTGTCTTCCTCTGTTTGTTTCGTCTGTCTATTGGGCATCTATCTTCCATCTGGCTGTTAGAATTTTTTTTCTTCTTTTTTTTCTTTTTTTTAACACATTGGTCTTATTTTCTATCTTTTCCTTCTTTATATCTGTCTAACGCTCTGTCCAGCCGTCTTTCTCACAGTCTGCCTGCCTTTCAGTCGCTCAGTTGTCAGTCTTTCTTATGTATTTGTCTTTGCTGTCTGTCTCCTTCATTTGTTGAAGTCAGTCATGGTCTCTGACATGCACCCACTTTTCCCTCCCACCTTCCCTTGCCTCTTCTTTTCTCGCAACAAACTGCCATAATGTCTGTGAAGCGCCTCAGGGGTTCCACTCGTCGGGCTGATAATGTGTGTAATAATGCCTTTGCGTTTCCTTAGCAACACCATGGAGACGCCTCGCCACATTCGTGGTTTGATTCGTTGCAGGGAAAAAATGAATCACTGTCATCGGGGTGGCTGTAAATTCTGCTGTTTCATCCCCGCAGTACTGGAAGCGGTCAATGGAGGGCGCTAGGCTGCAAGGAAAAGGCAGAGGCTTATTGCTGGCGGTGGCAACAAAACAAGTCATGGGTCTCTCACAATGACTGAGCAACATTACAGCTCTCACACTGCGTTACTGCTCGAATCTGCTGCAGATTGAAATGAACTTCCATAGCATGGATTGCCCCCTCCCCCACCCTCTTTCTCTATCTCTCCCAACATCCATCTATCAATTGTCTCTGTTGTGTTATTTAGAGCATGTTAGTGCTGACAGAAGTTTGCAAGCCATAAGTCAATGCAGACTCCAGTGAATTGTTGTGATGGAGAGGCCCGAATTGCACCTAGAGAATTATGATCAACAATCAATAGCCATTGACGCACACACACACACACACACACACACACACACACACACACACACACACAATATATATATAAGCCGTACCAGCACACAAGGCTTCCATCACTTTGATGTGATTGTCGCCGCACCTGTTTTTAATCAACTTCCAAGGCCACACACACACACACACACACACACACACACACACACACACACACACACACACACACACACACACACACACACACACACACACTCATCCTCCTGTCTTCTCTCTCTCTCTTCTCTCTCACACTCTCTGCAAACTCTACAGGATACAAAAGAAAGAAAAAAAAAAGAAAGAAAGAAAGTTACCAGTAAATTATTATTGATCTCCAGTGTTGGCTGCTGGGGCCGGGATGGATCTCACTAGTCATTTTCACAGTCTCTCCGTTTATCACCCAAACGGTTTGTGTGTGTTTTTCTGAGTATGGTATATGACTTCTATGTGTGTGTCCATCTTTCATTCTGTTTCTCTGTACTGCATGTGTGTTTTTCCATGCCTCTGGTGTGTGTGTGTGTGTGTGTGTGTGTGTGTGTGTGTGTGTGTGCAGTTATTCAGATAATCTGATTAGAATGGGTGACATCCACTAGCAGAAGGTGAAATTAGACTCTGCAACCTAAATTGAGTTGTAGATTTAGATAAATTCTCTGGTCAAGGCGCTGCTCAGACCCTCTTCAGTTTCATTGTTTCACACCTTATATGTATACAGCCACAAAGTGGACACAATAACAGGAACACCTGCACAATGTTATACAACCAATCAATCAATCGTCCGTAATTTGTCCACCCCTATTCTGTAGTGTGCAAAAGTATTTAATAAACACAACTTCTGCAACTTCTAGTTCTCAACAAATATTACCAATTAACTGGAAAAACGCATAATGTACCAGTGAACTGTTTGTTAATTTGAAAATACTCATGATATTGAATTAAACAAAGAGAAACATTCAAAACTAACAAATCTTTGGGTTAATAATTAATCTATGTAGACGTTCTTAGAAGTAAAGAACTATTTGCTTTAGCTGAGTGTCTTGACACTTTTTTTTTTTCGAGCTCCTTTTGTGGAGGATTTGCAGCATATGAGAGAGAAATGTAATGTTCAGAGGATTTTCTGTAAACCTCCTTCAGACTTAAGCTACTTTTTTGTGTTTTACTTGTCAGGAGCACTTGTCAGGTGCAATCCAGACGAATATCCTTGCAAGATTTGCCAACCGAGAATGTAATATTACCTTTGTGAAAGTTTGTCGAGGCTGTGTCAAGGCGGCGTTGATTTAACTGGCTGGTAATTTTTGACAAGCCCATTGTTTTTTGTTCCACTGGGTAGACGAAACAACAGGAACACCTGCTGTAAACGTTGCTTCCTTCTCCACACTATGCACAATCAAGTCATATTTAGCTCTATAATGTTGTGGGTGAGTTTGTCATATCAATTCAATCCATGAAATACATTCTCAATCGTATTCTTGGATTCAAACTGTAATGTGAGTGTAGGTTTCTCTGTACAAAGTTCATTTCATGGGTCATTTTGACTTTTGACAGGCAGACTTTTACTGATTAACTAGTGCTGTCAGTTTAACGTGTTATTAACGGCGTTAACGCAAACCCATTTTAACGCAGACATTTTTTTTATCGCACGATTAACGTTCTTTCGGATCTAGAAACAAAACAGACACGGCTGACAAAATTACGAATCCCACTATGGCCACGCAATGTCCCGCCCTACGAAGCAGCTCGATTGGTTGGGGTTAGGCATTTCACCTCGAGTGGTTAAGGTTAGGATAGCGGATTGGTCAGGGGATAGGACCTGAACAAATGGGGTTACGTTACCTTGGACGCCTGGCCAATAGTAGTGATTTAAGGGCGGGCGCCCGGGCACGCCGTGGCCGCACACACTTGTTTGGACTTGCAAGCCGCTAGCTAGTAGGCTCGTCACTGCGATTAGCTTCGGAGCGAGTAGCGTCTACTCTACTTGATTTTACGTTGGTTATGGAGAAGGACAACCAGGAAGGAGTCAGGGGGGAAACCATAGTCGCTATGACGACCAGCGACGCTCGCCTCAGGCATGACGCAGTACTATCTGCAATGGAAAATAGAGGTAACAGTGTTACATTATGTGACAGATTATTAGCTCCAAGTGTGAATGTTAGTTTACTCTGGACAGATGAGTAGAAGGTGTTCCACTCTCCCATCGCGTAAAATACAGATGCTTGGTCATGTGCCTTTGGCGTTTGTTATTCACGCTAAAAGTCTCCCTTAGCGTCGGGACTCTTGACGTCACTTTTGACGCTCTGGGATGGGACATACTGACTGGCATACGGCACAAGAAATGAGACAGTTAGGTTTAGGAAAAGTGGGTCGTGGGTGGGGTTATAAAATGTATGTTTCTGTGACACACGCAGGACAAGAACAGGACATGAACCCTGGTCTCCTGGGTGAAAGTCCTGTGTTGTTTGACCCATCCACCACACCCAACCAACCGCCCTATTATCTTAAAGCGCTGTGGTCGCGCTGCTGCTCTGAACGCTGAAGGGTGCTTTTTGGGTCGTATCTGACTATGAGAGCCGCTGCCCAAGCGTCCGTATTTTACGAGTTGGGAGTGAGAACCAGGATGTGAAGCTTCCTCTGGAGAGGATTCAGAGAAACATTCTTCCACAGCCTCCATTACATTTAATACAAATGCAAAAACCATTCACAAGACATGAAAAGCCACATATATGTAAAGATGGTCTAAATGAGTCACCATAACCATAACAAAGCAGCGGCAGACT
>CM042427.1:10380000-10487500 GCA_023631565.1 Gymnocephalus cernua | reverse complement strand
AACTACAACCCAGACACACACACGCACACACACACACACACACACACACACACACACACACACACACACACACACACACACACACACACACACACACACACACACACACACACACACATGCATAAGCAGGTACATCTATCCCTGACACCCCAGGGGGCTATGAGATGGTGCCAATAATGGAAATGGAGGACACCGTTGTCTCCAATAAAATCACAAATAAGCATATTCCCCTGACAGCCTGGATGGGCTCTGAGAGAGATATTCTATAATATTATTATGACTGTGTGGATGCACTGTGTGGATGTGTGTGTGCCAGTGTGTGTGTGTGTGTGTGTGACCATAAATACATTTCAGCTCATCGATGGATGGGGGATCTCCACGGTGATTTGTTTGCTTGGATTAAATGTCAGTTTTGGAAATGTATTGTTGTACCTGGACTCCTGAGAGAGAGGAAGTGCAAGATCAGGCAAGACAGACAGATAGACTCACCTAAGAGGTGTGTGTGTGTGTGTGTGTGTGTGTGTGTGTGTGTGTGTGTGTGTGTGTGTGTGTGTGTGTGTGTGTTAGCTGCACAACACCAGTCATTTGCAAAATAAAAAGTAGAACTACAGCATTCATGTACAAAGTAATTTACCAGGAATATGAGCTTGTACATATTTGATTGTCTCTACAAACAAAATGTGAAAATATCTATGTACCACTACATGCTTTTCTGTATACAATTGCAACATACAGTAGTTAAGCTAGAGAGTCCTGATCTGATAAGTTATCAATTAACAACATTAGCAAAAATTAGAAATAGTAGCATAGAGTAACTCCAGTTCTATGAGTAAAGTATCCGTTTCTCGTGGTCAACAGCTTGCGGTTCTCCGATAGTGCCCTGAGACAGATTATTGCACACGCTGCTCAATCATAAGATGGCAGGAACTGCAGGGGAGGCGACGTAGGCTGGGCAGACACATTTTTATTAATCTTGTGCATTGTTTTAACAAACACTACAAAATTGAACCTGCCTCTCTGAAACCGCAATTTTTATGTTCTTGCTGTACGGATCAACTGACTCGGAAAGAAATAGGTACTCACACTCAAGGTAAGCATGAAACCCCTGGCTTGTTTTGGCCACTGACAATACAAATAAAGTTTATTCAAACAAGAAAATTGCATCCTCAACAATGTTGACAAAAAGAGAAAAGGCAGCATTATTTTGAGCAATTCTACTATGAATGGAAAGTGGGAACAAAAAAAAGAAAAATATAAGATGGAAAATGCAGACTTGTCTGTTTTGCAGCGAAGTCTATACATACTACAATGCCTGCCCAGTTTTCTGAAAAGCTGATCCGGATCCAGCCAGCGCCATCGGAGCTAAGTCCTGATACCACCATGGTACCATACCAATAACAACCTGGCGCAGAACAACTGTGTTCCAATCCCGTAAAGCATCAAATGTTTACTTAGATGGAAATGTGTACAGTATGCCCCGAGGCAACACCAGGTTAGCCATATGTCCATTTCCAGGGGATGGACATCATTCATCATCAGGAAGAAGCATACATGCTGTTCCGCCTGGACGCAAATGATTGGCCATCCGCCACCTAAACCGATGCCAGATATGTGTCACTCTGTCGAAGTGGAGCTGCCACTTATCCCAAAAAGACCCTCCTCTAGACATTCTGTCAGATGCAGTGGTTGAAGAGACAGAGTCCTCCAAAAACTAAGTGGGCATTCAGATGGGAAACAATCTTGCATTGAAAAATTGCAAGGGGCTGGTTTGTTAGGGACATGTTGCTTCAGGTAGGTGCTTAGACAATGGAATTCAATCCAGGAAGTCAGATAAAGGAACAAATCCATGAGTTTGAGGCTTTTTCAGATGCCAAAACACTGTAGGACTGCAACTTCACCATGTTCCCTTGTTGAGGTTAAAAGTGAAGCAGAACATGAGATACGTTGGACCACCTGCTGACACATCGATAAACTAGCCCATCAATAACCACCTGTATAGTACAAATGCACCCCCTCCAAAAGGTGACGAGGGCTGTTCCACAAAGGTTACGTGGGCTGTAGCCTGCGCATGCAGATTAAGTTTCTGTTGCTCAACCAACACTGGAGACTTCTCTGCACTCTTGGAAGAGTTTGTTTCGCATTAAAAAGTGAATAGGCTGCCCTATAGAACTAAAGCACTCCCTTATCTTGTATTCCCTTCCATGAAGTTGGAACCTTTTGTGTGTGTGAATAACTGAAAGTTGTTTGTGTACTTTAAAGTTTCGACTCACAAATAGAGTTAAACTCAAAGAGTGATTTCCAATATCAAAGGATTTCCTGCTGTTCACTGGCAGAAGAAGCTTTTTTAGCTGATAGTCTTACTTCAATATAACTTGATAATGGCAGCAAAGCATACATTCCAAGCAACAGTGGATGAGACTTGTCTGTTAACTAGTGGCAATAATATAACCTGACTCCGCCGGATGGATTGCTTCGCATTTGCTCAACATATCCATCTGGGAACTTTCCGTTGGAGAACGTTTGGGAAGGGGCGAAAATACTGGTTAGCTGATTGGATAAACCATCCGTCTATCACCAGCTATGTTGGTGATAGACAGACCAAATCAACCAATCAGATCAACGAAGTGTATGACGAAGCCAGGCTACCCCTGCTGCTGCAGGCAAAGCATAGCTCGTTAGGTCAGCAAGCAAGCAACATGTTGGTAAAGGATATTTGCCGTTTGTGTAACGAGAATTTAGGAATAAAAGGCCCATTTCAGGTTCCAAAAGAAGGATCCAAGAGAAAAAAGCATTAGCAAGCAGCTAACAGAATTAGGGCTACCGCTGTCTGAAAACATGTCTCAGGTCAGATTTGCATGCGTTGCTTCCGCTTGCTGAGCCTCGTGAGACCATCCTGATCTTGCGAGCTCCTCCTCCTCGCGAACACCTAAACCCGCCTCAGCCAACGCTGATTGGCCCGTTCGTTTGGCGAACGGCTCCAAATTTTCTCTGCCTCAAGATGCCAGACTGATCTGCGAGCAGAAAACTGGAGCTTGCGAGATCAGGATGGTCTCACGAGGCTAGCAATAATACGGTTTACATCACGAACCCTAACTTTTTGAGGTTTAAATGATATTTAATGTATGTATTGATCAATTTACATACACATTTAGCTCAATGTTTTAGTGAATTATTAAGTGTGTCAACATCTTTCAGAAATGTTGAAAGCTCAACCATCCCAGAAAACTTGCTCGAAAACCTAGAAATCCGATAGAATTTCATATTTTGAGTGAAGTTATATCATTGGGTACATTAAACAGCAAAGTACTGAACGTGGTTTTTCAAAGGTGTGTTTCTTGTTGTTGTGTGCTGAATGTACATATGTAGCCTATTACTGTATGTTCAAAATAATGCATATATTGATTAGTACAGATTATCTGTCTTTGTCATTTTATAACACAGGGTTTTTCAATAAAATTTAATTTGTAGCCCTTTCAAGCTACACAAACAGAACATATACACAATAAATACAAATATAATTAAATATTTTTTTAATAATATTTGTTATACTTACATATGTACAAATACTTATACTATACATATATACCTATATCTTCTTATATTCTATGTGTATTCCTGAAAAAAAGTCTGAACTTGGTGATAAACTTTCATATCAGAAAATAAAATAAATCATTCCTTTGATGTAGCAATTTGTATGTGTTGACATAAACAATTTTCTCTCAAAAATTGCAAACCAGGGAATCAATACTAAGTTGTCATTCCAAATTACAGTTCATGTCAAGTACAGAGATGTGGATTTATTTATGGTAATCGCAGCTATTACTGTTGAATGAGCTTCATTTTAACATGAACCAACTGGGATTTAACAAGAAATATCACATAGCCATCCTAATTATGTATGCATTACCGGCTATATCTTCAGCTGTTCAGCTGCCACCTTCCTGCTTCAGTATGTTGCTTCAATGCAAATGAGTGATTGACCCAAAATTGGTTGACTGACTGACTACAACTGTTTTAAAATGTTGTATGCGGTTTGCCCATTCATTTTATTGTCTTTGTACTATGTGTGATGAATTTGCAATTATTCCAATAAATGTAAATGTACAGATGTAGGTGTCTTATGTGTTTATTTGCTTTATGTATTTTAATTGTGGCAACGTGCAACGTGAGCTGAACTGAATGCACGTTGCACGGCGTTCGTCGTTCAACTGGTCATGACTGTTTTCCCAAGATGGCGCCCGCCTGTATACGTGAATGGTACTGACTTTCTAAACTATCTTTTTAATAAACTGTCTGTACACTTACAATGTTCTCAGTGCTTCGATTTACATGTAGGGACCCACATCATGCTACCGTGGAAGTGTGGTGCTATTTTGAGCCTTGTTCGTTGTATAGAAATAGAGATTTCTTTTCACTTTAACCGTGCCACGACGACTAGCATTATAAGGTAATTAGCAGTTTAAGATAAAACTGGTCACATTTGATTAGCATGAAAGCATATCCCAGAGAACGGTGAACTCGGTACACATGTTTTATTAACCCCTAGATTCATTTTGCACCAGATTTGTCCTTTAATGTTTGTTTTCATGACTGTTTAAAAGCCCTAGGCACAGGCAATGGAAATCAGCAATAGCTATAAATGCTATGATGCTGTACACTGGAGATTTGTTGCACACATGTCTATGTCTAAGCATCTGTCCCTATTTAAATAAACATGAAAAAATAAAAATAAAAAATGATGTACTGAACAGGCTATATTTGCAAAGGTATGACTACAAATCCTCCTGCGACAGACCAAACTGCCCTGGAGCATACCAATGGCACTTTTAACACCTATTCACTGCTATTCTCCTTCAGGATTCACATTCATTTTCTCTTACGTAGTAAAATCATGAGTCAGAAAAAGGTAAAGATAGATGTGATGGCCCTCTTGAAAAAAAATCTCAATCTGAATCTCATCCCACACATCTGAAATGGCTGGGTTAAATCAGATCAACCAACACGCCACATCATGTCATTTGTCAGTCTGAACGTCACTTCAGATGATAGAGACTAAAACACAATATTTTTATACTTCTCTTTATAGGTATCGTTCCAGGGGCCTCATGTATAAACGTTGCGTACGCACGAAAAGCTTGCGTACGCTGGTTGTCACGGACACTTTGTGATGTATAAAGAAAGACTTTACGTGAGAATGTGCGGGCCGTCACGCAAACTGTTGAGCAGTCGTGAGAATGTGCGGACCGTCCGCAAAGTCTTGTCTGGCTATGTAACGTGGCGAATTCTAAGTTAAAAGTGCTGAAAATCACCAAACATTACAAAATAAAGTTTCCACTTCACTTACTGACATATGTCTGTGACGTCTATGAAAAAACATATTTATATCCGCTGATACTCCATAAAAGTTTGATAATTTATGTGGCTAATGTTTCACATCTTTCACACTATTAACTGTTTAATGTGCAGGCTACTTAACCTCTGTTAAACACGAGGACGGGAAATGAATGATGAATCCACTTAGAAAATACTTTCAGTCATCCTCTGTATTTCCCATAGATGAAATACATACTCACTGTGCAACAAAAATATCGGCATTGAAAAATGTAACAGCCTATATTACATTTTTCCGTGGCGATCTTTTTGTTAGTGTCTGTAAGTCTGTAGTTACTGAGGCTCAGACATCCATGGCACACGGGAGGAGGGACGCACGGCTCCATCTCCCCAGGAACAAACGCTGTGTCGGGGGGGAAAACTCATGTGATGCGTAATTGATCCCGTGGATGATTTGTAGGCTATTAAGTGAACAAAGTGTACCCGGTCCACCAAACACTGGGCCGTCTTGACTGTCTTGATTCTGCACATATTTCTGTTACTGTAATTCTATTTACTATTTCATTTATTTCATCCATGTGTGGCGCAGCGGATCCGTGCGCACTGTCACCTGCCGTGGAGACGCTGGCCTCGCTAACCTCTCCTCTGATTCGGATCTCTCTCGCGCTCTAGCCTACTAACACTTAAAATAAATGGCATTAGCCTACATCGGTGGGTTCAAACTGCTTATTGTGCGTCATTTGGACTGACACTGAGATGCATGTTGTTCTGTAACTGGTGTGGCGCTGCCTCTATTCTCTTGATTTCCGCTTTGACATTAGACATTGTTTTTTTAATTTCTGCCATTCACCGCCTGGTCAACATTTGCCACTCTGGCCATTTTCTTTTATTGCTTATCCGAGATGACAAACCTCCAGACAGAAAAACATTTCTCGCCTCCACTTCCGCGATCAGCACCTCACAGTCGGTGAAGTTTTTTTCCGTCTGCAGCGGGATAACTCGTTGTGATTGGACGAAGAATGACGTCGGGGGCGCATTTATAGTAATTTCCATATTCCTTTATGGGAGGAGGCAAGGCGGGTCGGTGGCTCGTTCATGTGCGCTCAATTTCACGTTGATTGTGATGTGTAAAGGAAAGATGCGCAGGACCTGGCGTACGCCCGGTTTTATACATCTGAATATTTCTGTGCGTAGGTACTTTTCAAGTTTTTGGTCGTACGCCATCTTCTGGTATGAAAGCTGCGCAATCTTTTATACATGAGGCCCCTGGTGTGGACGGCCCTTTAAGTTCTACATAAACCAACACAAACACTGTCTTATGGTAGGTGAAGGGATAAAGCCTCCAGCCCTAATATCTGAGGCCAGGAACTCATAGCTGTGAAGCGCTGGCCTCATGTGCTCTGGCCTTCGTCTGATGAGTAACGCACCAGAAGCTTATTAGGAGGACAGTAACAAACATCAACCAGGACAGAAAAGGCAGCACAAGAGCAAAATCACAAGGATGTCCTCCTGTCATCCTCTCAGTGTAAATGGCAATAAGTTGCATGACACTAGATATGGGTAAAGGAAATGGCAGAATAAATAAATGAACATAGCTAAAAACCGTAAACAGGATCATCTTGACATCTCAAAGGAAATACCTCCTGTACAACATCTTCAATACTGTGTCACTTATTTCTCTTTCAAGGCATTGCTTAGATGTGTATGTGAGTAAAGAGGGAAGGAAGAAGACAGTGAACAGCATGAGTTCTAAAATTGACTTTCTCCTGCATTCTGGCTTGCCTGTACCATCATTTGTTTTCTCCCTTATGCCCTAACCCCTGATCTTGCCTTTCACTCGCATCTCCTACTATCACAATGGCAGAAAGCTCACCAACTATGTTTTATTACCATACAACAACCTTCAAATATATATGTTTTTCTTCTAAATCACCGGCTTTCCTTGCGCCTCTCTGATTCTCTGTTGTCTCCCTTTGCTTAATACTTCCCATCCACTGACAACTTCATATGTCATCAAAAGTTTACCATACCCGATTTTACAAATCCGTTTGAGCAACTGGAGGAGAGAAAATATAACAAGGACATGTGCTCATCTTCTTATCCATACAGTTAGTTTACTCAGGAAATGATGTTCAAATTGTAGAACATCATTCCTGACACACCTTCTTTTATACTATGGTTTGGGTGAATACGTGATTCTGATTGGCTGCAGGGTGTCCATTGAGTAAGGGTTAATGCCCAACAAGGTGAACTTTGGCGGAAGAATACACGCCTTGCCGTCATGCATTAATACCTGGCAATGGACACCTCAAAGGGGCATTAACACTTTACAATAAGGTAACATCAATTAGCATTATTTAATGCATTAATAAACATTAATTAACCATTAATTTAGGTTTGTATTAAACATGTATTAACCATGCTTATTTTTGTTCATGTTAACTACGATATTAATTTATGCATTATTTACCATTAGTTAATGCCTTAACTAACTGTTAATCTCAGTTAAGTAAGGTGTCTTTTGTACCATTAGTTAATGCAGTAAGAAGGGTTGACTAACTGTTAACAACAGTTAATTAAGGTGTATATTATTTCATTAGTAAATGCAATACTAATCCTTGACTAACTAAGGTGTCTATACTACTATTAGTTCATATACTGAAAAGTCTGGACAAACTGTTAGTAACAGTTAACTAAGGGATCTATTTACCATTAGTAAATGCATTGATTACCTGCTATTAACAGTTAACTAAGGTGTCTATTTTACCATTTGTTAATGCAGTAACAAGCCTTGACTAACTGTTAATAAAAGTGAACTAAGATGTATAATTTACCATTATTTAATATTAAAAACATTCAACTATGGTGTCTATTTGCCATTAGTTAATGCAGTAAAAAGCATAATTTACCAGTTAATCATACAATATTGAACATTGGGTAAATGTTACAGTAAACCCTTAGTTGATGTTGATGAAGGCATTTCCTAATATTACTCGGTGTTTGATAAAGATGTTTGACAGCGCGTATGGCTTAAGGTTCACACCCAAGCCATGACATTATGAGAAAACTGTTTTTATTGTTTATTCACGAGTTATGGTTGTCCACATACCTTTGTCCATCCTCCAACGTATGACTTACTTGTGGTAGAGGGTGCGATCAGTGAAAAGACTCCATAGTCTCCATGCAGAGGTTTGCGTGTTCCTTTGTCTTCATGTAGACATTGCCTTGAAGCCCAACCTATATACATTATTGTGCAGGCTATATAATCACTACTTAACCATAAGTGCTCAATTGATTAATGTATAATAATACTGAATAAGCATTAGTAAACCATAAGTAAACAGTTATTGATGCTCTTTTGTATCCTTATTGTAAAGTAGAGAACATTTGCACCTTAACTAATAATTAATGCATAACAATACTGAATAAGCATTAGTAAACCATAAGTAAACAGTTATTAATGCCCTTTTGTATCCTTATTGTAAAGTATAGAACATTTGCACCTTAACTAATACTTAATTAATGTATAACAATACTGAATAAGCATTAGTAAACCATTAGTAAACAGTTATTGATGCTCTTTTGTATCCTTATTGTAAAGTAGAGAACACTTGCACCTTAACTAATACTTAATTAATGTATAACAATACTGAATAAGCATTAGTAAACCATTAGTAAACAGTTATTGATGCTCTTTTGTATCCTTATTGTAAAGTAGAGAACATTTGTACCTTAACTAATACTTAATTAACGTATGTCAATACTGAGGCAACCGTCCTCCGCTGCGCGTCGGATGGTTCACGCCTCGCCGTTGTCCATTAATACCTGACAATGGCCACCTCGTCGGGCATTAACCCTTACGTAAATAATGCATCAATTAATACCGTAGTTAAAATTAACAAAAATAAGCATGGTTAATAAATGTTTAATACCAACCTTAATTAATGGTTAATTAATGTTTATTAATGCATTAAATAATGCTAATTGATGTTACCTTATATAATAACACTAAATATTAAGCATTTGGCCAGTCGGCAAGGCTAGCCTGGTCCCGAGATGGGGAGACCGACCCAATCAGAGGTTACTCAAATTGGGCCAGTCAAGATAAAGCACGTCCCATTTGCAGGGTTCAGGCTGTACCGGACCCTTCCAGTGATCATGCTGTTCTGGGGGACCGGCTGCAGCAGCGAGAAGCCGCTGCTGACAGGCGCAGAGATTCGCCGAGCTCCGACTGCTGCCTGTCCGCGCGGTCGTCTGACTATGGAAGGCCTTTCCATATCTGACAGAAACAGTATTCAATTGACAGTTTTCTTACCGGTTAATAATGTCGCGTTAACTCGTAGTCCAATTCAGTGTTTTGGTACAGTTGGTTTTAACACCTGATGTGAAGTGTAGGCCTAAAGAACACATGAAAACCCTGAACAAGCAGCATCATTGTGCTCCGTCTTTCTGATGTGCCCTATTCACATGTATGCATGAACTGTGGTGGTCCATTACACTGTAGGCTATATTCAACATCACTGATAATGTCTGATCAATACAACATAGAAAACATTACACTTCATAACGTTTTGTATCCATAACATGATTGTATTATTGTTCAATTTAGCAGTAACAGCAGTAGCCTCTGTAAGTCAATCCTATATTTTTCAACTTGGGGAAAAAACGTGCTCCTTGGGGAAAAAAGGTTACCATGCATATTAAACAACTGGACTTTGGGGTCAAGTGTTGTCGTATTGGCCCATGTCCCGGATGTGAAAGCCCCCTTACTGGACTACTGAATATAATAATATTCTATTATATTTTGTATTTTAAATTGTTACCTGCCACCATAATTTTGTGATTTCCTTGCCATACATATAGACGTTTTTACCATAAATTGGTGCCTAAAAATGTATCAGAATGCAGGAATTGAAGTCTTTTACCCTCACAATTTGTCAACAGAGAGAAACACGGACAATTGAACAGGGTGAGTGATGCGTTTTACATCACCGCTGAAAAGGACAACAGCAGTGTTCAGCTTTGAAGCCAAAGAGGACATAACACAAAAAATGACCTCTTCCGCAGAGTCCATCATGTTTTTCTTAATACTCCGTGTCACCATTGATTTGAAGGGATAAACACTACTAGCAACTGACTTGAGGAGGGGTGGGGGGGGTGCGCAATCACCGAAGGCTTGCGTCAGTTGGATGCGCCAACAGTGTTGTTGTCATTACTTAGAATTCCTCATGGGGGAGACTGAAAGCCTTAAACATAATAATAATAATATATAAATCTATACTCTATACTTATTTTCTGGGATCAGGATCAATAGTTTATGTAAAGTAAGTTGTACATTTAATTTACTTACTGAAAAACAGAGTGAGGCTGAGTGAGGCTATAACAACAAGATTGAGCCATTCCATTGAACAATTATTGTCTTTTGAATTCAGCTTTTGATTTGTAAGAGGAAGAATGTCTTCCTCTTTCAAAAGTTACATATTAGTGCCGATATAGTCAAACTAGCTGATTCGTGCATCTGAAAATACACAAATCGTGGTAGCAATATATGTTCTTTAAATACAGGAATACAAAACGTATTTTTTTAAATCTTTATATAACTGATAAGTTGCTTTTCTTCTGTTTTGTTTTTGCTTTTTCATCATTTGTGCTCATTTGTTTGCTGGCAGTATAATATAGTTTCTGAATTTTGCCAAGTCAGCTTTAAACATTAATGCAGTCAGCAGCGCAGGTATTGCTCGGATTATAGCTCAGCTGTTTTGTCTCTTGCATTTTGCAGCATATCTGAACTATTACCATTTCTGCATACCCTTAAAAGCTATGAAAATGTACAGATGTGTTTTTCTTTATTACTAATCAATGCGAGGCCGAACACGATAGAAGTGTGAAATTACAAACAGCTGGCTTTGAAATCATTTCATTAGTCTGTCTCAATTCTGTGAAATCTGAGATATGATTTATGAATGATGCTCCCTTACATGCCTATTATGTGTCGCTATGGACATTAAGGCATATCCATTTAATATCATTTACACACATACAGAGTGTGCATCTGTGGATAATGTGCACAGGTGTTCCAATGGGCAAACAAACACAGCAGTCTTTTTTTCTTTTTTTGTCACCTCCCTCGATCTCTCGGCCAACTCTACTTTGCTCTCTCTCTCTTTCTCTCTCTCTCTCTCTCTCCCTCACGCCAACATGCCAAGCCTTGGCTGCCCATCCATCATGCAGGGACGCAGATGATTGGCCGCCGTGAACTGCTCCTCATAACAACAGTCTCTGCATGGTAACTGTTACTGAGGAGAGAAAATTATTAAACCCACGAGATACATACCGCTAAAAATAGCTGCAATCAAAAATCCCTGCTGCTTGTAACACCCCTGTGTGTTGGTGTGTGTGTGTGTGTATATGTGTGTGTGTGTGTGTGAGTATGTGTATGGGTTAGGGAGATGGTTTGAAATATAGAAAGAGATACCACGAGAGAGAGAGAGAGAGAGAGAGAGAGATAATACATGGCAGAGGGAATGATTGACTGACAGACCGACTGGCACTCTAAATGGCTGACTGATTGTATGATTGATTTACTTACCACCTCCTGTCTTCACTAAGTAAGTAGCATAAATCAGCACTGCAGCAAGGAGCAATACTTTAAAAGACTCTGCTAGGCCTTCAGGTTTTTCTGACTATTTCAAGACTGACACATTACCTAGACCCCCCCCCCCCCCCACACACACACACACACACACACACACACACACACACGATGGCAACTCAACATCAAAAAAATATAGCTAAAACTCGAAATGTGTGTCTGTGTGTGTGTGGGGGGGGCGTGTGTGTGTGTGTGTGTGTGTGTGTGTGAGAGAGAGAGAGAGAGAGAGAGAGAGAGCCAAGGAACCCAGTGTGTCTAGTAGGATGAACTCCTTTGATGTACCTGTATTTATAGATATCACCCAGGGGCAAATATTGTACTTAGGTACCTGTTGAGCTAGGAGGAATGCTCAAATGTAATACTGTATTTCAGTGTGTGCATGTGTGTGTGTGTGTGTGTGTGCGCGCGCGCATTGCCGTGTGTGCGCATCCATGGGTGTATTTGTCTGTGTCCAAACTCAACAGCCTGACTTTAAGCTTTTCTTGCTTTAGTTGCTTTCAGCAGCAGATACTGTAGGCATTAGGCTCCAAAAGCCGGTTTACTGTTGTTGAACAGTCCGTCTTTGAAGGCCAAAATTATGAAATTGGAATAGAGCACTTTCAACTAAATTGTTATTCTGGCGTGTCATGCCGTACTGATAATCAGTATTTTGGATCACAATTGCAATTTGCCGCATTGCAGAATGGCCTGATGAAGATAAACCAAACTGGGGGGAATTGACCCAATGTTAAGGGAATGTGGGAGTGCAATGTAAGAATTGCAAATTATTACATCAGATTGAAGATATAATTTTCAAGAGATCACGTCCACTGTTTTCTTTTTTTTCCTCCTTAAAGAAACCAGGGAACAAAAAGCCATGGTAAGAAAAAAGCAAAGGAAAATATAAATTCAAACACTCACACAGCAGAAAAAGTAAGTGAGCATTTTAAGGAGAGTTTGTTTTCCCTTTTTTGCCTGCAGTTAAGTCCATTGTGTCCAATTTCCTTTAGGAATGATCTCTTTCACAATCTGAGGAAGCATTAAAAACTTCATCAAAACGCCCTGCCAATAAAATAGGCCACTTCAAATGAAGTATGTCATACCAACAATTTCCTACTCCACTTTCCCTGAGTGCACACAGACAAACATGGACAAACACATTTTGTCCGCACAATATCAATACATATTGGCATGCTGCTGTTGTGTCCTGCCATCCCTGCTATGTTCCCTCCGCTCAGAATAAAAAAACTGCCATATACATATACTGCCAGCTGGAAGCCTTACTGATTATTTAACTGCTCTGGGCTTAGCTTGGCAGCCCACGAAGGGAGGGTGAGGGAGGAGAAGAGACGAAAGAGGGAGAAGAGAGGAATTAGCAAGGGATGAGGTGCTTGGGAGTATGTGTGTGTGTGTTTGCATGGATTTTTGCATGTGCATGCACATGTTTGTGGATACACTCAAAGCATTAATGTGTGAAAATTCACTAAGAGCAACCCTGAGCCGATTTTGTCAGATCCGCTTCCCGGCCGTGTGCATGCAAGTTCTCCTTCAACTGGGAATGCTGTGACAGGGAATCCGGCTACATGGATCAGTCCCGAACATGATGGATTGTTTTTTTCCCCCTGAACACCCTTTTCCCCCCCACCCCTCTAGCTCAACATCCTGAAGGATAATACCACAAATAATTAGCAGAGATGTTTTTGAGAGAGATACTTGGCAAAGGGAACACGGAGGAATCCTCTCAACATGCTGAGAATAGTAACAATTGAATTCCTCCAAGGCCACAATAACATATAATCCTGTAATTGATATCCAATTTTGGAGCACTGGATACATTATTGATGTGTTATTGCTCCACCACCATGAAGAATGGTGTATCTCCAGAAGATATTTCAATGATCGGCATGGTATTTTAATTCAATAATACAATGTTAAAGCATATACAGAAAACAGATTAACTAGAAAAAGAAGGAAGAGAAGTTTGGTGTATTTCAGGATAAATATATAAACCGTCCTACACAGGAGTAGTGTCTTTTAAAGCGGTACATCTGCTGCTATAGTTTGCCTCGTGAACAGCTCCAAGAAGCACCAAGGAGAGTTAAAATAATTTCTAGTAAAATTAAATAATAATATTCATTATTCTAAAATGGGTCATTCTGCATAATGAGTACTTTTACTTATATATATTTAATGCTAATAATTTTCTACATTTATTTAAGTCAAATTTTGAATAGATCACTTTTACTTTCAAACCACAGTGTTTCTACAGTGTGGTTTTTTACTTGTATCGATTGCCAATGACTCCCAAAACCAGGTATACTGTATGACAGATCCATTTAAAGTTGTGACCGTAACAGATTTTAATCACGTGAGCGTTCTATTTAAATGTCCAACATGTGGGAATTTCTCCCATCTAGCTGAGATCATATATCGCAATCAACTCTCTCTCGCCACGCAGTTAACAGTACATATTACAGCTACGGTAGCCTTCAAGCTTAAAAAAGCCGGTCTCTTGCTCTTTTCAATATCCTTTTTCTTTTAAGAAGAAGAAGACTCCTGTTCCTGAAATTTCGATTTTGAATATGTGTGGTCCTCCATGTTTCCTTCTTCAAACTTGCCGGAACCGGGAAGCTACGATACCCATTAGCAGCATTAGCAGCACCTGAGAGATTATCATGTGACAGCAAAAACGCGAAAGGCAGAGTAGTCTGTCCTGCATGTCCCTTACCGGCTAACGTATTTCAAGATGGCGCATTGCGTCTACCCCAGTTCATGCAAATGCAAATGTAAAATGTCAAGCCAAAAGGAATACTTGAAATTGAGGGTGGTGGTAAATATTCATGAAAAAGGACAAGTTTATGAACGGGCAACACAGATTTTGATAATGAACAAATAAACATGTTACACACGGGACCTTTAAGATAATGGTTGAAGTTTTAAACACACAGTTAACGTTGTGAAAAATAATTAGGTTTAGGCAACAACAATGATTGGTTAGGGTTAGGAAAAGATCATGGATTGACTTAAAATGTGTTTTAGACATAATAAGGTTCGTAACAAAAATCTGTCAGCAATGACTGATGACACAAGGGACACAAACACCTGTCTCCCAGGTGAAAGTATTGTGTTTGTTTGAGCCATCCATCACCCTTTCCTTCCGTGGATTTATACTCAGCTCTTTACTCCCTATTTGTTCCTTGGTTTGCTCCTACGGCCGCTAGAAGTGGCCACCTAACATCAAAAGTAAATATGGGTAGTAAGAAGCTGCTTGCACAATCTACCGATACGGTTTGTGAAAAACTTGTCAATTGCCCCTTACTCTCAAGTCCAACTCGGCAAACCAAAGGAGCTGATCCTTGATTTTAGAAAAAAGGAAGTAAAGACACACACCCCTGTTTACATCAATGGAGCTGAGGTGAAGTTGGTGAGCAGTTTTAGGATCCTAGGAATCAGCATCACAGAGAACCTGACATCATCATCCTCCATCTCCACCCTGAGAAAGCTCAGGAAGCTGTATTTCTTAAGGAAACTTAAGAAAGCAAAATGTACATGCCAAGTTCAATTACAACTACATTTCAATCATGGGAGACTTCGTTGCAGAAATGCAAAATTTATTGTACATATTGTAGAAAAGGGTTCGACCAATTTTACCCCGGCTCTAAAAGGCCAGAGTCTTTCTGACCCCTTCGGTCAGCTTCTCCAGCTTTACCCTTTTTGTGTTCGTTAATGGCAGACCAGGAAATGAATAGTCAGGATTCGTTCAGTTAAAATATAATATATCTTTAGTAAAATGATATTGCAAGCAGACCATCATATGCATATGGTTCAGTAGCTCCTTCAAGACTTCTCTCACCCTCGTCACCAACACAGTCTCTCCGGGTCTGACCCCGGACCTCGCCTTTCCCTATCGTTTTATTCGTCTTCGGGTTCCTCCTTCCGTCATTGCGTCTGGGCCGCCAATCGTTTGGATATCACTCAGACTTTCTGTCTCCAAAAGGACAGTGAAGCTGCATGCTAGCCTTGGGATTGTTTTCATTCTCTTCTCCCCTCTGGTCTCTAAACATTAGGTGAATTATGTTCCAAATGTTTATCAAATGTTTATCAGGAGCACTTTTGCTCCAGTAAATCTGAACATGTCTTATCTTACACCAGCCAGAGACAAAGAGACAGTGAGGCTTTTTAAGACAAAAATAATTTGATCCCTCTTTTGAGGCCTAAGTACGCTTTAATGGCAATTAAACAATCAGTAGTAAACAATCAAACATTTAACATGATGGTAGATATTATGACAGAGTGGTGTGTGTGGGTCCTATATCTAGATTTTAGCCACTAATGTAAGCTACACATTTCATTGCCTTATCACTATAACAATAATTACATTTATCTTTGGAAATCTCTAAACATTGTGGAACAGCCAAATTTCAAAGAAACATTTTATTTTATTCCAACTGTAAATTCATACTTCAACCGTCTTGCTTTAAGGCTGTATTGACTATTGTCTGATTTTCAGCCCCGCACAAGCTAACTGTGACACAAAGAAGGGAATCTCTGACATCACATAAGAGGGACTTCTAACATTTGATAGGGTGGTGGAACACCCTCTTTTAATAAGGCCTTAGTTATTAGTTCATTAATTAGAGTTTTTAAACAGGAGATTCACACACTAGTCACAGCAGATGAGGCGGTAGGCAAATACAGCTATGGAGACCAATATTACCATAATCATGTTGTTCGACCTTTCAAACATTCCATGCATCCAATCGGTTACAGGGTCATAATGCACATAATGTTAGCATTTACATCAACATTAAACATTTAAAATTTTTTGCTAATTCTTTCAAGCCATCAGACAGGTCTGTCTCAGTTGGCTCAACCATGCCCCTCTCTGCGTCACATGTGTAATTTGGCAAAACGCTGTTGTAATACAATTCAAATATAGTTTACTGTTGCCCACCAGAAAAGAATGACTCAAACCCCCGCTCCAATCTGATTGCGTGCTTTGAACTCGTCTGGTAGCTACGCCTCTGGGTGCATCAGTCTACCACACATATACACTCTGTTATCAAAAGTGCTACCAGGAGTGCCCCATCTTCTATGGGGCATGTTCTTTTATGGGACCTGTTCAGGTGTAGCCTGTAGAACATGGAAGCTCCACACAGCCACCACCCCTTAGCTCTACTGGTGCTCTGATTAACAAGTGATAGTCGGTATTGATGTCAAGAGACGAGTTCAGTCGGTGCACACCTTTTCCCTGTCCTGCTCTTGAGAAACATGTGTAATTACACCTGGGAAAGGTTTAAGCAACAGGTGTTAGACAGTATTTACTGGAGGAAACAGTAAACTCAATGACTTGTGTTCTTCCATTTTAGGTGTGAGGTTTAGAGCGTGCATAGCTAAACCGACTAAGGTCACCTTGCAAACCTGTGGCATCATTTTTGGTTATTCAATTTGAATGGGGCCTAACTGTCCCAGTGGAGCATTCTATGCAATTGTTAACCTTAGCTCTTTGTGCAGTCTACATAATCCACTCTAATCAGTGATAACTTGATTTCCGTTCAGTTGTTAGCTTGTTTGTGAATCTGTAAGACGTGAACAGATTATACACTGTAAACAGTTTCTGTGGTTTAGGGTTAAATTAACCAACACAAAAAGCTTTTCATTTGATCAAAATATATGTGTGATTGTGAGCTGTCTGCTTTAACATTATCACACACATTGTCCTTCTGTCATCATGTTAAAGGTAAAGGGTGCATTTTAAAAGCTTCATCCAAATAAATAGTTTACTGATGTTAATGTCAGGCTATTTCCACTGATGAACACGCAATTATTCTAAGTTATGTTCAACAAAATCCTGAGATCAGCAACAGCTTTTTGTTTCAATTTCCAACCAATTTAATTTGAATTTGTCCATGCGATCATTTCCCAGTAAATCATCCGGACAGCACTAGATCATAATAGCATGTTCAAAAGTTGCCTATGTTATTGGTACTCAAAAGTAGAACAGTGAAATGTACTTCAAACATTTCCTGACACACCAACTGAATTAACATAGTTGCCACTAATCTTGGTGGAAGCTGTCACAGGAAATCCAATGCAAATTATACAGATTTTATAATACCTTTTACAGACTAAGTGTAATTTTTCCATACCAAGTTGGTTGATAATCAATACGTGTCCTAACCCCGCATATAGGTATGTTCACATGGGCATAATCCTATTTTTTAAGTACAAATAAGTCATTTTAATATTAGGTTTTCCCAATAGTGTATGTGTATTTCAGAATGTGCGTCTATAAGTGCTGGTACTTCCCTTCACAATGCGTCAGATGTATCAGATCAGGACGGTCTCTCCCCCTCCCTCTCTGTCTGCTGCTCCAGACAGGATCCAGTGTCTTTCTGTTTGGTGAAGCAGACCCCAGGGCCGTTGAGTTTGTCACCGGTCCTGTAGCTGGAGGGGGTTGAGCCGGACCCGGTCTCTGACACAACAAGGCACCGTGTGGCACAAAGCAGAACTCAGAGAAGCATTATTTGTTCTTTTTATCAATATGTATCACTTGGTAAAACTTATACTCCTATAGCAAACATTAATTATAAAACAGCATTTCTTTCCCTCTTTTTGAGGCATGAAAACTCATGACTCAATAACATATCAGTATATATAAATAATCTGTTTAGTGGTTTTAGCCATTAACACTCTGTCCTGTGTTATAACAGCAAAAATCTGTATAAAAAGCAATGGAAATTCAATCCTTTTTAAAAACTGAAACAAAAAACAAGAAGAAATCACCAAAATAAAATCTTTCCAATATCATTCTAATAGTGTAACCAATATGTCCTATATCAACTTAGAAATAAAAACAAAGTCTGTAGTGCAACTTTACTGGAAAACCTCATTATCGAGTTTGAATGAACTGCACATAAAAATAAGATCTCATGTCACCCTGCATTGGTTTTCAGTATTGTAACTGACAAACTCAGATGAATCAAACAAAACAAAAGACAAAAGACACACTGCTTTTCTATTTCTGATATATGACATCATTGAAGAAAATGTTGCTACATTTAGGGTTTAGGCAACAGAATGAGGTTATGCAGATAGTCATAGTGTAAAGGAAGTATTCAAATCAATTGCCTAAGTGAAAAGCATTAAATTAGTAATGCAGAAAAGCTCCACATTTGTTGAAAACTGGAAATGATTAACGCAGTTCTGTCAATCAACTAAGTGTTTAAACAACTAATCCTCTTCGCTGGATTTCTAGGTCTCTTTGTTGGACAGTTTAATAATAATAAAACAACATGTTTCATGACCATATGTTCAGCTTACGAAAGAAAAATTCCTAATTCATCTTTTGACAAAAATAGGTCAGATCCCAATAATATCTAAAAGCATTTGACAAAACTCTTTTTTTCTTAGAAACCAAAAATCAACAGTTTGTCTATTATCTATATAAGGTAAGGAAGATTTTTAGTGAGCCCACACTGGGGAACAAGTGTTATGGTTTACTCTGAGTCACAGTGGTAATTTATTCTTACTGACCTTATGTCTTTGCTCAGACAAGAATGTTTAGAGCTTTCAGGGTGCCTGTCTTACAGTCCCGTTCTGATGGCGAGGTTCACCAAGATGTCGTGTGACATAAAACAAAAGTTAACTTCCTGCTGGAGGTCCAAATTTGGAAAAGTTAGTAGACAATATTTGCAAAAAGATGGTTGGAGACTTGCAATCAATAATTTCTAATAAGCGTTTAATCTCTCGCTTTTCTTTATGCCCACGGAATGCCCTTCCCCAGTGCCGTCATAACCGTATGTAAATATTTTGGACAAAACTCAAATGTTCTCCATATCTAAAAAATATTTATATATATATATATATATATATATATATATATATATATATATATATATATATATATATATATATATATATATATTTTTTTTTTTTTTTTTTTTTTTTTTTTTTTTTTTTTTTTTTTTTTCACACAGGAGAATCCAAATTTGGGAAAACTGATTCCAACAGCCAATAAGAAGTTAAAAACAAAAACCGCATGATTTTCATCGATCGCTTCCTGTTTAGTGGGTACTGTGTTTTCGGGTCTGTAGTCCGAACGCCGTGTGATGACTACAGGTTAACACTTTTTAATCAGACACAGATCAAATTTGTCTGTTGCTCAGAGGTGACGCGGCACCTGAGACAAAAATGGTGAAATATCACTTGAAAAAGCTTTATTTTTACCGTGCAAAAAATATTGGTGTGTGTTTGTAAGCACAGGTGTCACCCAACAGGTGAGCACTGCTGGCACAAATGCACGCTGTGGTGAAAGCTTTCTTTTTATAATAATCTGTCCAGTCAGTCAGTCAGTCTGGCAAGTCATGAAAACGTCCTGATTTTGTCTCCTGATCTGTAGGAGACAAAAGATAAACAAATTTGAGACACTTGAGTGAGAGCGTCTGAACAACATACTTTGTTTATCAGTCAAGTTTTTAGTCATGCTGCACATTTGTTTATATGCCAGTAGACAATTTAATTCTTCAAAAAAACGTCTGTATATTCTTCAGCTGGTTCAAATGAAAACAAGAGAAACACAGTAATTGTTGTGTCTTCGTGTGTACCTCTGTAGGCAAAAACAATTTCTTATCAGCCCTGAGGTTAACAGGCTGGCAAATAGAAATGTACACTTGAAATGTAACCAAAAGTGTGCATTTAGAATGTGTCAAGAATAATCAGTCAAAGAATGATTTTCATCAAGACGCACAACTGTAAAACCAGTATGGAAACCAACCCCATTAGACACATTCAATTTCTGTCTAATAAGTTTACAACTCATACTTTGTAGGAAGCAAAAAATTGAGCATTCTGCTTTTCTATCTGATTCAGGATCTTAAGGGTAATGCACAAATTCATTTTTCCTAGAATAATCATTCCTCTAGCACTTCTAGAGAAAATAAAATGCCAACTAGTCTATCAGAAAGCTTTCTGATTTGTAGTTCATTTTACCCAAAAATAGAATTAGTAATCCCAATTTACCCAATAAGGAAATTACACGTGAGCTTTGGTGTTAATTCTTTTAAACTCCAATATTTTAAATTCATAACATTAGTGTCAATATAAAAATGATGTACTATAATTACACACCATTAGGCATTTCTTATAGGATTTAAGAAGACCAGTATATTGGTTAAACCTGTCTAGATTATCTTATTACCCTATCAATTTGTCCCTGGTAGCAAACAAACAAACTGTATATCGATGCAACCGCATTTCTTCTTTGCATGAACCTGTGTGTGTGTGCTGCAGGCAGTCACACACACAGACAGTCCACTCCCCTCTTTTCACCCCAAGTGTAATTTGATCCAGCCGTTTAGACAGTTCACGCTCTCTAGGTTGAGTCTATACTTCCCTGTTCTTTTCCTGACTGTTATTTATGCTAAAACTTTACCTTTTTTAATATGCCGATAATATTATATTATTATCTTTGTAGTACTTGATATAATTCTATTCTGACAGTAGTCAGACGCGTAATTATTATTATTATTCAGTGTTTCCCTTACATTGATTTGCAAGTGGCGCACCGCCACAGTTAAATTTCTGCCGCCGCGCCACGGTGTCAATGTTGATTGTCGGAGAACAGCGCGGACACGCGCTTCACAGGTAGAGCACAAACCCAGCCCCCCCGTCTCTATTCACATACCGGGATTCTCGCCTGCGCGCCACACACACGCAGCCGAGTTGTGTGTGTGCGCGTTAACGTTACCGCACACACACACACATCTAAAACAGGCGTAGCACCTGACTGGGAACGATACCGAGGATTACCAACGGCCTGGGGGGGGGGGGGGCAGATGAACGCTAGTCTCGTTACTGTAAGTAGGTTACGATAAAACCTTCGTCAGTAAAAAGTCAATACTTATCAATGCACTCACCTGTATAGACCGGCATAAACATGTAGAAAGAGATATTTTGACGGGGGTTGACATACCTGCCACCACGGCTAAAAAAAATCCTAGGGGAAACACTGTTATTATTTAATTATTTATTTTTTGAACAGTTCTCTCTATTTTGACAATTACCACAGTTCAGTTGACACAGTTTATATAACAACCAAACTTATTTAGTCTACACGGTAGCCCCTCAACTAGGCCTCCCGTCGTACTATTAAACCAGGCCAAGCCTTGTCACCATTAAATCAACATTCTAAAAATCCACAACATTAACCTATAATGAACTATAGTCAACGCTAAGCTACACCCATCTGTGCGTCCGATCCTACTCCCTGTACAGGCGATACAAGTGTGTATCGCTTGGAACTTTGTAACCAACGTCCGAGACTACACACAACTCAAGCAATGAGCACACAATATCCCACACCACTCCCGCATAAATCAATACATTGCGTACTTTATAATAATATTTGCCAAATCAACAATGCACCTATAAAAACCACATTGCGTACTTTAAACTAACATTTGCCAAAACAACATTGCACATTAAAACCACATTGCGTAAATACCGTGCACATAATAAAACTGGTTTTCACCTGGCTTTTTGAGGCAAGATCGCTATGA
Source organism: Gymnocephalus cernua (assembly GCA_023631565.1). NCBI lineage: Eukaryota > Metazoa > Chordata > Actinopteri > Perciformes > Percidae > Gymnocephalus > Gymnocephalus cernua. The sequence goes on along the minus strand of CM042427.1, from coordinate 10,464,979 downwards.
GCAGAGCCCCTGCAGATCAGTTTTGCATTTTCAGTTTGTTATCTTCCCGTTGTGTTCCCAATTTATTTATTTTTGCATTTCTGATTTTTTTTTTTTTTTTAAATATTAATTGTAATGCCGCCAATTTCCCTAAAAGATGTCGCCGTGAGACCCTATCTTGAAACCCAGTTTTCCTGTGAACGTCAGCATTTAGAAATGTTGGTCACGTCCATTATAACATATCATATCCCTATTCATTTTTGGTACCTGGTCGAAGACTAGAATCTACTATCATGTACTATACTATAAGCGCTTCTTCAGACAGCCTGTTGCGTCCGGCCTCAGCTCATAAAATCATATAGCTGGCTTAGTTACTTCAGATTTTGCACCACCTGACTTCAGACCATACACTGATAAGATGGCTGGCTTTTTATTTTTTTATTTTATTTTTATTTTTATTCAGGCTCACGCAAATCTGGGTCGGCCCCTCTTATAAAGCTTTCTCTTTTTTTTGTTTTTTTTTAATTATTCTTGCAATATCAATTTATATGACTTTTTCGTCCAATATAACATAAACCAAGATGTCTTACCTTCACTGATCCAAAATAAATTTAGTTTTGAGGTCCAAATGTGAGAATTTAAAAAAAAAAAACAGGAATTCTCTTCCCTTTGCATTTTGGTGCACCATTCTGGATCAGGAGATAAGAGTCCGGGTGTGAAGTCCGGCCAAAAAGTTCTGGCTTCAGTTTCACTTCAATTATAGTATCAAATCACGACAAGAGTTATCTCGAGACACTTTACAGATAGAGTAGGTCTAACCCACACTCTATAATTTACAAAGACGCAACAATTCTAGTAATTCCCTCAAGAGCAAGCATTTAGTGTGACAGTGGCGAGGAAAAACTCCCTTTTAGAGAAGAAACCTCGGCAGACCCAGGCTCTTGGTAGGCGGTGTCTGATGGAGCCGGTTGGGGGTGTGATGAACAGTGGCAATAACAGTCACAATAAAACTAGAACAATACTAGAAAAGTAGTCGTAGTAGTTCATGTCATATTAGGCACTGCGGGGCATTCTGGACGTAGCAGGGTGCAGCAGGACTCAGCAGGACACTGCAAGGCACCGTGAAGAGTAGCAGGGCGTAGCAGGGCGTAGCAGGGCGTAGCAGGGCGTGGACTCGGAGCAGGACCACGGCAACAGCTGCATCCATGATCTTGGTGCCACTCTAATCCAAGGAAACATGCTGGGCGAGAAAAAACATAAGGAGCTAGGTTAGTAACAAGCATGGTCAGCTGGAGGGAAGCCCGGGGAGCCGTTTGCGATGGAGACCGGAGGTGGAAGGGGAGGAGGAGGGTCGCTCTCTTTGCCTGAATGACAGCTGCGCGGCAGAGAGAGAAAGAAGACAGGTTTAAAACAGGGAAGACATGCTGTGATTGGCTCGTGAAATTCGTGGCCGCTTCTGATTGGTTAAAAGAAAGTGCGCACCTCTCCAGCTGTTTAGTTTAAGAAGAGAGAGACAAGAAATAAATTAGGAAGTCTTCCTGAAAGAATTCACACTAAGCTTCATTTGGTTGTACAATGACAATACAACCCTCACCTATGGTCATGATTTACCAGTCAATCGAAATTCCAACCCTCACCATTGGTGAGCTTTGGGTACTGCCAGAAAGAGTAAGATCGTGGATACAAGCAGCCAAGTTGAGTTTCCTCCATAAAGTGGCTGGGCTCACCGTTAGAGATATGGGTGAGGAGCTCAGACATCCGGTGGGAGCTCGGAGTAGAGCTGCTGCTCCTTCTTGTCGAAAGGAGCAAGTTAAGGTGGTTCAGTCATGTGATCAGGATGCCTCCTGGGCGCCTCCCTTTGAAGGTTTTCCGGGCATGTCCAAATAATAGGAGGCCCTGGGGTAGACCCGGAACATGCTGGAGAAAAAATACATCTCATCTGGATTGGGAAAACCTTGGGATCCGCAAGCAGGAAAACAGCAGGAAAACAGCAGGAAAACAGCAGGAAAACATTGCTGGAGAGAGGAACAGCTTGATTTCGGCTGTTCTCATGAACCATACATTCATAAAACACAGGACTTTCAAGCCAGGGAGCGGAGTTTGCTTCCAAAAACAAAAGACTCCCAGGAAATGCGTGTTCCTTGGGAGAGATTTAATCTAAACCACAATCTTTTTTCTTAAACTTAACTAGTCGTTTTGGTGCCTAAACTTAACTGTCGCCGCCATCATCAGGTTACTGTAAAGGACTATCAGTCATTTATGTTTTGCTGTGTTTTTCTTTCAAGTTCATTATCCTTTCAGTCTGTTTATACCATGTGAGGCATATTATGGATATATGCAGACAAGTCATGTTGCAGAATAGAACAAGGGTAAGTGCTATTCTACAAATGTTATATGGGGAATTGTGCGTGTGTGTGTGTGTGTGTGTGTGTGTTGGGTTGAGCTATACTTATGAGGACCATCTCTTGCCATCCCTTTGTTGTTGTAAAGGATATTTTGGATTGTGAGGACTTTGTTTTGGCCACTCTTCACAGTGACCAGTCATAACTGATTTTAGGGTTAGCGGTTGAGATGGTAAGCCTCAAAGGAATGAAAAGTTCTATTCTATGTCCTCAAAAGTAACAAAAACCACTTTTGGTGTGTTTATTTTTCCTACGCATGGGCGTGTATGCCTGTGTCTGAAGACATAAAACAGCAAGGAGAACATTTTAACCTCAGTGGGAATGTCTGTATGTAAGTTATTGCTGATTCAGGACCACTGAGTGAAGATGTTGTTGCCTGTGACTGTGTGTGTGTGTGTGTGTGTGTGTGTGTGTGTGTGTGTGTGTGTGTGTGTGTGTGTGTGTGTGTGTGTGTGTGTGTGTGTGTGTGTGTGTGTGTGTGTGTGTGTGTGTGTGTGTGTGTGTGTGTGTGTTGCGTCAGAATTGCCTCAGCGGAGCTTGTTCTTTGAACTCTGTAACTCAGGCTGCATTTGTGACACGCATGCCTGCATTTTTTTGTATCTGTGTGTACACATGGGGGTGCACTAAAAACAGTGAGTATCCCTTTGACACACATAAACACGTGTGTGTGCGTGTGTGTGTTATGCTTATGCATTTAACAACCTACATAGGAAAATGTGAGTTTGCTGAATCAACAATGTACAAAAAAGAAAAAAGTAAACAATCCAAGTCCCATCTCTGTCACTCCCCCCCCCCCTCTCTCTTTTGTTCTGCCATTATTCCCCAAATTCGTAAACGCCCCATTCATATTCAAAAATCACAAGTGAATTTCCTTCACCACATATTTAAAAAACATGCAGCTGTGATCATTTTACACAATAATGGCTTCCTCTCTATGGCCAATGGTCATTCTTATGATTTTATATCATGGACCCATGAGAATTTTCTATATACAGGTCACATACTGATGACCATATTATAGGATATACCCATAACGTTATTATACAATCCATTACTGGACTTTATGAGCCCAAGCACTAGTAAAAACTAAATTGGTCTTAGCAGCAAAAGAAAAAAAAGGACAAGCAGTTAATTCTACCATGAAGTCAGCTTCTGCAGATAGACATGCAGGCAGATGAAATGTTACACAGTCATACAGGAAAAGAGAGAGATACATGCACCAACTCTTCATTTAAATCTGGGCTGTGATTCAATGCCTTTCCGCCATGTCCATTATTTTTCCTTCCTCGCTTTCAGCTTTTTAATGAGTGTCTTCATACTGCATGTTTCTGTCTGAAGCTGAGCTCCAAGCGACAGATATCGTTACACTCCAGTACACATTATAGAGGCAACGCCCTATGTCCTCTTTCTCGTTCCTCACTTTCTCAGGCAGTTGCTAAGTCCGTCTCCATCCAATTTGTGAAGTACTTTAAGTGATACGTTCCCGCCTCTCACCAGTGTTCAATATTTCCCTGTCAGCAAGGCCGTCTGCTCCTCTCTTCTGACGCCCACTCCACCTTCTCTCATGTCTCCCCTCTGTCTACACTTTTTATCTTAATTTTATCCATCTCCATATCTGCTCCTTTGTGGCTACGTTCGTATACCCAGTGTAGATTTATATTATGAATGCCTGCACGTTTGCACAAAACTTGAAAACTGAAGTCTCCTTATATTCCTCAAAGTGTCTTTATTCAAGCTTTAAACTTGACGATGCTGCAACAAATATGTCAAAAGGATTCTCAGGGGAAGAAAACGCTGAGTGCTTTCTCTCAGTCCAGCAGGAATACAGTAAAGATGCCATTTCCTGCTCAGGTTACTCAAATCTTGATTGCAATCCAAACCATTATTGTTGTCTTTTTACTCTGCAGTCATTACAAATGTCTAGAAAGATCAGCAGAAAAGGAAGAGGACAAGATAAAATAGCCAAAGGGTTGTCTTGTCTCCAAAACAATCTTCTTGGCACATTTTCATTCTGTTCATCAATCCAAAAATTGGCCATAAGCACCAAAATCAAAATTGTATTCATACAGGGCATTTTTTAAAGATTGATTGAAATGTGTGTAACTTAATATGTCTATAACGTTTTTAAAGCTCCTATAATACATATTTATATATTCAGAATGCGAGTCAAATTACTATGGATAGATTTATAAGTGGAATATCTTGCAACTCCAAGGAGCATTTTAGCATCTCTCAGCTCATTGTTTTGGTTTAACAGCTCACAACTCCTCTGTTTTGGTTCAGTCTCACCGGTCTCATTAACCTTATTTCCAGCAGCAGCTTTTTACAGTAAATAATCACTACAAACTGCATGCACGCTACCTGCTAACCACCAAACCGCCAGATGCACCTCTTTTCAGCCTGATGTCCGTTTCCTTCTGCTTTCTTTGTGTGATAATTTTAAACATTTCTGAGGACTATAGTTAACTGCTCCTCAGATCTCTGCAGGGTAAATCCAGACAGCTAGCTAGACTATCTGTCAAATCTGAGTTTTCTGTTGCACGACTAAAACAACTTTTAAACATACACATGTTCCACCAAAAGAAGTTCCTTCCCGAGGCTATTTTGCAGCGTCGCCATTTCTCCGGCTAGCGCTTAGCACTGTTGCTCCATGTAGTGCTAAGCACCGCCCAAGACGATTGTGATTGGTTTAAAGAAATGCCAATAAACCAGAGCATCTTTTTCTCCAATCCCAGAGTGCTGTGTGGACTAGCCAGACCCTCCTCCGCAGCGCTATGGAGGAAGCCCTGGAAATGCCAGACTAGTACAGAAATAACAAATAACAGTCTCTCTTGGGGTCATTGCAACATGACTGTGCTCAATACGCATCACAACACTCTACTACATTTTGCAGTCAAGCTCATAACCTCTGATCTACCATTGCCATACTAATGCTCCAATTGTGCTTGTCTGATTGATCATGTGGCACAAACTTAAAATCCTCACCACTAGATACTCCAATCTGAGTTTTCTGTTGCACGACTAAAAGAACTTTTGAACGTACACCTGTTCCACCAAAACAAGTTCCTTCCCGAGGCTACTGTGCAGCGGCACCGTTGCTCCTTGCAAGCGTCTCCATTGACTTGTATTGCGTGAAGGAGCCTCCTCGTCAACTTTGTCTGCTAGCAAACAGAAAAATGCTTAAAAGCTGTTGTGTGGTGATATTCACTACCGACATGGTAAATTAACCATGGTTATGTTTTCATAAGCTGCAGACCTTTTTATGAAGACAAAAGTGGATACAGACGTGAGGAATCAGCAGGAAGAATGGGAAGACTGTGGGATCCTGACACTAACATTATGTCCAACAATACATTTGCAGCATCAATTTGTTACTAAGGCAAATATCCAAATGTCAGTTTTAGGCTAACTATACGTCTGTAAGTTAAGCTAACACAGGTAACTAAATATCACCACACAGCAGCCTTGAGTGATTATTTATTTATTATAAAAAGCTTACTTCAAAGCTGCATTTGTTTGGCCATTTGGAAGCAGTAGATCCAGCTGAAGACACATCTGAAATATCAACTTTAAAGCCCTTTGTGTTAATACAGGTATGTAAACACAATGAAAACAGTTTCTTTCCTGCTCAAAATTAGCTTGGATGTGAAGATTTGATTCAGCTGCATTCCCTGGCCCCTCTCTATTACAGTCATCTGATCCATCATAATATAAAATATATATTGATAAGGGCACTTTATCAGACATACAGATAACATTTCTGTTGAGATGCTTTGTCCAACTGGCCTTTTGATGAGACACACGGATGAAGTGCACACAGGCGAAGCTATGATCCCGTGTCCATCTAACCATTCATTAAGAGTATCAGGGACAGTAATTCGAAGAGAGAGTTCAAGAGGGCGTGAAACCGTTGAGAGGTAAATGGGATGGGGTCCACGCAGTCTGCTCGGGGGATTCAACTCGGCGGGACAGGGATGCTGCACGGTGAGGGAGGATCCCCTCGTGGGACCTCTCCCCGTTGCTGGCAAGCCCTCGCCGGGCGCATTTCCTCCTTATTTTCTTTTCTTTTCTTTTTTTTCTTGCCCTACATTTCTCTCTCTTGTGTTCTTCATTTTGTCCTCCCCCTGCTCTTATTCTTCCCCTCTCTTCTTGTTTATTAGTCAGAGTCTAGTGCCTCAGGGTCAGTATGGTCTGCCTGTTCTTTCATTCTTTATTTCCTTAGTTCTCTGGCTTGCCCCCACCTGTCATTCCCTTTTTTATCTCTCTCCACTTCACCATATACTTCTTTACTTCTTCTCCATCTCGTCAGACCGTCAGGTCTTTTTCATAATTATGCATAGTACTCGGGTCACCGTCATCGTGACTATCAGGATATTCTCTTTTCGTCTCGGCGTCTTTCTCTCTTCCTGTCTTGTTGAACTCCTTCACCCATTTCCTATGCCTACTATCCTAATTTGTTTCTTCACTCAATTCGGGCCGGTTACCACCTATCCCCACACTCTACACACACACGCGCGCACGCACACACACACACACACACACACACACACACACACACACACACACACACACACTTCTCTCTGTTGTGTCTGCTCAGCAATCTGCTACTGTGCCAGAAGGAGCACACACATACTCAAATCCATGCATGCATGCACACACAAGCATGTAGGCACTAACTCACAAAGACACACACACACAGACTCAAAATCTGTCAATCTACACCTATGTCGAAGAGGAACTCACCATAACTAATGCCTGAGGTAACCTACTTTTGTTAGCTATCTCTGAGTTGTGATTCACACACACACACACACACACACACACACACACACACACACACACACACACACACACACACACACACACACACACACACACACACACACACACACACACACACACACAAGCCCACACAAACAGGATATAGATCGATATACAGTGGGGCTGGCAGGGAGTTCAGACGCAAAAGGTCTTATCTCTGAAATCTTGTTCCAAACTATCATCTAGATGAAAAATGTTGTCTGACAAAAGCGGTAAAAAGCCCATCAAACACCATCACAGCTATTAATGTTCTGAACTTTAAAGCATACTTCCACAAAGGTATAAAAGATGAAAAACAATAGTCTGCATAGTCTCTGTGTTTGAAGGTAGGGGAAATCCACAATGAAAAAGACCTTGGAAATTCAATTTAATTTTGGAAAGGCAGATCTTGGGTCTACAGAAATGTGTTGATGGAGATTACTCACTGATAAGAAATACCACTCAATTGTATTTGATTGCAAAGTAAAATCACTATAATTTCAAGCTTTATTTGATGCAAAGTCTTTTAATACATTATCTAAACTGGATGTAGACATTTGTATTCAATTTTATTTTCTCGCTCATGCGCTTATATTTCATGCCCCATTTTATACTTCATATTGTAATTTTTAATGACAGTGGAGTGGTTTGCCACCCCTCACCTTTCACCCAATCACACAGCCTTTCCTCCAACAACTGCCACCTACCTACAGCAACAACAGAGTAAATCTGAATCAACAAACTAAAGGCTGCTGATTTAAATAAACACAAATCACAGATGCATTAGCTAACCTCTCATTTACACTCTCAGGCTACACACGCTATCTATCTAGCTAACTAGCTAGCTAAGGTTGTGAGCTTGAATTATTACTCAGCATCAAAGTGAAGAGCTACTGCAGTGTTAAAGCTCCATTGTGTCATTTTGTTAGTTGATTTTTAGCAAAAACCTCTTTGTTCTTTCACAAATATGTGCTCATTCATGTGTAATCACTTCCACCAACTAATCAAAGTTTTCTCGTAAGAGTAGAATCTGCCATTCAGAATCATTCAGAATACATGCGAGCGACTCGTGCGAATGACGGCCGCCATGTTGCGCATCCATGTTTAAAATACAATAGCCAATGAGGGACAGACCTGGAAATTCAAGCTTCGCCTTTGACACTTTTACACTCAGTGGCAAAGTGACGAATGCGAGGGGGAGGGGGAGATTACTCGCTGACTGCCGGCAGATTTGAAAGGCTGTTGAAGATGGAGGATCACGCATATTCACGAGGACATGTAACAGACTCACCGAGGAAGCGAAAAAGAGAATTAAAACGTCAACGCAACAGGCAAAACAATAAGACCAAAGTCAATATTGGAGTGGCTTTTCCAAGATGGAAAGAGCTGATGAGGAGCAAGGATTTTAAAAGGGACGCCGAAGTTGCCTGCTTTCTTCTCGACAGGTAATTCTGCCTATTTGTGTAAATTCGAAATTTCATAGTTGCTATTTGCTTGGCTAAATATAGCATGGTTGTGCATAACGCTAGAACGACGTCTAGGATACTTTTCCTCGCGTCAATGATGAAAAAGGATTGTCTGAGTTTTGAAAAATGTGTATTTTGATCATTGGTTGTGAGTTTTGTGTCTAGAGATTTGAAAAATGACGTCAAGGTTCTGAAATTAGAAGCAAAGTGATTGTAAAAAACTGTAACACATCCCTCTAGCCCTCAGACCTGGTGAAATATTAACCTAAGTCTGTCACATTATATGGATACAACTACAAAGATACAGTTTGCTTGTTCCCAGGCAATCCCAGCATAAGCACAACACTTTTGCGATGGTTAGCTTGTTACCTGTGATGATATATGCTAAATGTAACATCTCTTTCACTCAAAAAAATGTCTAATGTCGAAGTGGAAATCAGGAGAATAGTGGCAGCCTTTAGTTTGTTGATTCAGATTTACTCTGTTGTTGCTGTATGTAGGTGGCAGTTTGCCCACCAGACACAGCGTTTGTTCCTGGGGAGATGGATCCGTGCGTCCCGCCTCCTGTACGCCATGGATGTCTGAGCCTCAGCAACTACTAACTATAAATATACAATTTGCCTGTTCCCAGCATTAGCACAACACTTTGCGATGGTTAGCTTGTTACCTGTGATGATAAATGCTAAATGTAGGCTAATGTCTCTTTCACATTAGCAAGTGACTGACCTGTCTGGCTGCGTTTTGAGATGCCTGATGAAGTTTGACGTTGTCGATCCGGCATCATTTATCTTGGTGCCACACTCCTTTCATGTAGCTGTTCGCTTACTGCCACTGTTTACAAAGTTATTGAAAGCTAAACTAATTCCCACAAAAGGCACAACTCCGGGAGTGTGGACACATAAGGCATAACGCATGCGTTATGCACATTATGGCAAAGGGCAGGGGACATGCAGCTCGTCATATGTTTCCCCAACGTATATGCAGCAATAAAAGAAAATAGAAATACATGAATACATTTAGATTTAAAAAGCAATAATTGCATGAAAACAAGTTGTTGACGAGTCTCGAAGCTCAAGTCTGAAGTCTTTTGGGTCGAGTCCGAGTCAAGTCTGAAGTCAGCTGTTTGTGCGACTTAAGTCCCCATCTCTATATAAACTATTACTGTGCTGACCAATTTGTGACATCAGCAGTGTTGTGCAAGTTACTTAAAAGTATCAATTAGTTACAATTACTAGTTACTACTCCTCAAATGTAATTGAGTTAGTTTTCCACTTGCTATGAATACAAGTAATTATGTACTAGGGGAAGTAACGTTTGCATTACTTTTTAATACCTGCTTCAATTCCTAAAATCAATGCACAAATATATTATTTTATTTAAGTGTTGCTGTGGAACAGTGTGGGATAAGACTGTCAACTGTCAAATTGTATTTATAATTGTACCGATTATCACAATGATGAAAGGTAAATTCTGGGCCCTGTAGAAAGGCATTCTCTAAGGGCCCCTCCCCACATCCCCAGCTAATTATTCCAGCATCTTTTTGGACTCTCCTCACATTACTGGCCCTGGGTACTCAGTCCCTTTCCCACCCCCAGTCCGAGACCCTTGAGTGGAACAATAAAACACAATACATGTGTTTTAATAAGCCGTATTTATTGTGTGCATTGACAGCTGCAGTTTGTTTCCCCTGGATTTTATTTTAGACAAAATTGCCAAAGGCTGAAAATCATGCAAGGCATGTGCAACATACACACTTTCAACCAAATGAACATGGTGTGAGGGATTGTGTGTTCTGCAGAGTACAAAACATCCCATCAGGCTTGTTCCAGTTATGGCTTTTGGGCCATGCTGGGTCAAAGCCACTTGCTCTGTGCTTCCTGTACTGACTGTTACATATGAAAAAATAGTAGAGGCAGATATGTATTTGCCAGGGAGCATGCGATTGGTTAAAAAGAGTGAAATTACCAAATAAAATGTTGCATTGTCATTATGTAAATAAATAGGTAATACTTTTCTACATTATTTCAAATTTACTGGTTCAAATTCTTCACAATGGGGGTATTCTTATTATTTATTACATTGTTTGATTTTTTTTTTATTTATCTAATATTTAACATTTTGGGGTTCCATAGCAACAATACAATGCTGTTGTTCTCATAAAATTTCCTCTGTGGATTACTTTCTGGCTGTATAAAAAGTACCATTTGAAGCCGTCCAAAGCTGGGGAAGGTCTGGCAACAAGTCATTGGAGACACATTATTATACTATCCCACACCTACTCACTTTTACAATGTTTGAGAAAGGATCTGCTGCAGCAGCCACTGCAGCACTAGTGATTGATAGAAGCAAGATGGGGGTCTTTTTTGATGGCTACCACCGTGTGTTGATACACCCGCAACATCTCTCGGGAGTCTACATTCGCGGTGCAGTTGACTAGTTAAAATAACACACAAGAAACAGGCTGTTTCCTATTGACGAGCTTCCTCATCATTTCTGGTGGAATTCAGCCGGGGGAAGAGATGATTTGAAATAGTAAAATAAAGTGAAAGAAATACAAGGGAAGTGGAAAATCAAACACTCTGGCTGTGGGTGATGAACGTTGTACGTCTCCTCCAGTCCATCCCAAGAGGAGTAGTGGGGGATGAGAGGAACAGAGGAGGAAGTGGAGGTTTGTCTGAATCAACATGTTTTTAAGAGAGATGTGAGAAACTGGGACAGTGGTGGCATCGCTGATGTCCCTGGGCTCAGCGCGCTACAAACACAGGACACACACACACACACACACACACACACACATACAGAAATGCAAGTGTGAACAATCACACATTTACACACGAAGAGATTCTCGCACCCTTGGGGAGCCCCGCTTTCAAAGTGCTTTCAAATGGTGCTGTGCCGAATCTCCATACATTATAGCCAGAATTTATATAAAAAGGCTGTGTTTGCGTAAATGTAGTCACAAACTGCAGGGACCAAACACAGCAGAGAGAATATTCAAGTGGCTTGACTTGTTAGTCCCTCTAACACGCACACACACTTAGACTATACAAACACACATATAATCACATATTCGCTCACATACAAGAGACCAACCCTAATCATAATAGGTAGGCCTATGATTTGAGGGGAAATCATATGATGCCATAATTCACACATGACCCTGGCAGGTACAATAATTTGATTGCCGTCTGTGAGTTTAGAGAGTTAATCTCAGGACAAAATCACGTCTATTAGTAGCCTGATTGCATTAGATATGCAAATGAAGCCCAGCTGGAGCCAATCCTGTCACACCTGGGTCCTTGAGGTCGTGCAGCGACAAACCAAGGAGGTGTGATTTTAATGATGTGCTCCAATATAAAGGAGACTCTCATTCATTACGGTCAATCTGCAAGCATTTTAAAATAGTACATTAGTGTGTTCATTTCAGCTGTGGAGGAATGCCCGGGGAGGGCTAAGAATGGCTCTTAATATTAACTGGATGGGTTCATGGACAGAGTTTGATACATGTTATTAAAAAAAGATAAAAATACTGTTTTTTAAAGTGGGCATATTAAAGGAGTGGGAATCAGTCATGCATTTGAGAGTGTTTATATGTATGCACTCCACCATAGCTGGAAACAAGGCGCACATGGTCCAGCGACTAATGTGTCATCTGAGGGAATTCTTCCGTGTAAATGGACATGATATGTCTGCAGATATAGGCAGACTATAGTATAAAGTGAGAAAATGGCAGTTCATTAGTCATCTGTGTTAGCTCTGTTCATGTCTCCAACTAAGTACACAGAGTAATAAGTACAATATTACTAATCTTGTCTCTGAGTTGGGCCTTACTCACTATATATTATCATGTACTCCTTGAGACGTTTGTTGTAATAATAAGTCAGAATTCTATGGGGATTTAATTATACAGTAAAGTATACAAACACAATATAGTATTTTCTAAAATTGTCAAATAAACAGTAGTACTAAAATTATAGTGGAGATGCCTTCAGTTTGAACAAAGACTGGTCCTGAATGTGATGTTTCTACAGCAGTGATTTTGTTGCTGTCAACTTCTCTATTTAAACTGAAAAAAAAAGTGTTCATTTTCATCGTCTAAATTTATTCTGATCATGTGTGCTGGGGTTTTAGGATTTTAGGCCTCACTCAATCCTATTTTGCATATTTTCAAAATAAAAGTCTTTCTGGGGATAAAAAAGGAATTATGCCCCAAACGAAATATTGTCTTTGCATTAAAATAGGGAATTAACCCCCCAATTCTGAGAAAATCAGAGAGGGTTTCCTACTATGAAATGAAATATGAAATATATTCATAAAGCAATGGAAAGGCCTATTTACAAAAGGCCTTTTCTGTTCACTTAAAGGTACCCTGTTAGGGGATTTCTTGTAATCACAGTACTGTTTCTCACCCGAATGTGTGTCTCCTTAAGGTCTAACAAACCTGTTGATTGCATTTCCATCCACATAAAGTATTTCCAAAGCTAACATGGTGATTACATCCATGGATGCTAGCTTGCAGTCATCTTCTCTCTTTGTTGGCAAATGGCTACTTTCTTGGTGTTATTTTTGTTGCCATCCTTTTCACAATAAATAATGACATTTTCTTATTTATTTGCTTTCTGGACATTAATAGAGATGACATGAATGAGTATGGAAGAGTATATGTGTAACAAAATCAACACTTTGTGTAACATTGGAATATTGCATTAGTGTGGTACATACTTAATGCGTATACCGTGCAAAAAAGAGAATTTGTCTGTCTGTATGTCAGATAACACACAGACAATACTGTATAATACAACATACATGAGTATAACATCTTCCATATAATGTTTGGGGTTTGCAATGTAATGCCAGTCATTAATTATTGATGAGTTATTCTAATAATGTTTTATTGAAGATTATATTTTATGTGTAGGTTTTATTCTACTTGAAATTCTCTCCATTGTTGTTTTTTTGTACTCATTACTTATACATTATTGTCTGTCAATGTAATGAAAATCTTAAGGTTAGCTGTGTGAATACAACACAACTCCAACATGACACATTCATTTAACAGTATGAATAACTCATTAAATTAGTATTCGGATTGGTATTCACAATCATCCAATGCACATCATGAATTATGTAGGTCCATTCTGAAAAAAAAGGTCCTTCTCTGTTTCACTTTGCACACTGCGTAGGCCGACATCCCCACATACAATCATATCATCAGCTCGACACCAGCCATGCTTGAAATGGAGCCTGTTTTCCTCGCTCTCCTCTATTCTTTTAGATGAGTTGCATGGGTCTGCTTATAGTCAGTTTGAAATGAGCTGAGCTAAAGTGGTTTTGCTAGGGCAGTTATGCCTGAACCAGAGAGAGAGAGAGGGAGAGAAAGAGAGAGAGAGAGAGACAGAGAGAGAGAGAGAGAGAGAGAGAGAGAGAGAGAGAGAGAGAGAGAGAGAAATGAATGGCTTGGTATTTTACTTGGCTGGCTGGAGATAGGCAATACTGTTTGAGAGGAGGACTTGTATTCTGGAAAATGTGCATGTTTGTATTTGAAGTGAATGTATGATTTTAGCAAATAATATGTGACATGCCTCACATCTGAGTCTCTCTTCTGCTCTGTCCCTCTTACACCTTGTCTACACTGGCCGTGCAGTGAAAGCAACACATCAGCATGAGAGCAAAGGGCTTCAGGTCCTCCGTGACTGGATGTGTTCATCCACTAGAAGCATTTGACACAAGTTCACAAGCCAGTACACAATCAGGTACTTGTATACATAGGTGACAAATAGGGTTGGGTACCACAACAACCGGTATCTACCGGACCGAATAGTAAAGCAATCTCCGATGCTCCGAAACAGACGTTAGACACAACAGAAGCATCGCTGCATGTCACGCTAGTTAACATAATACACTTGGCAGCAGGTAACGTTAGCCTACCTTTAGCTAGCAGCTGGATTAAACACTGTTAAAATGCTCACAGCTAACGTTAAATGGTGTGACTGTGTTTCACTGTAGAGGATTCCATCACCGAGACGTAACAGTCTGTAGCTGACATGGTCAGAAAAACAACACAGATGGTGCGTTCACTTGAAACTCGCCTCGCCAGCCTTGTGGTGCATTCAAAGTTATTGTAAAATACCCTTTTTCCATCTAGTGGTTGTTTTTGTCATTTACCAGCAATGTACTGTATTTGTGTGTTCTGAGTATAAAAACAATATTCTCAAATATTTTACAACACACTTGTGTATGTACTGTCTGTAGTAAGTGTAACACTGAATAAAAAAGGCCTAAGTCATTATGATGAATGGAGAAGAAGTGTTTTCCATTAATCATAGTGTTTTACATTGAGCACATCAGTGTTCAACTGGTTCTTATAAATGTCTATTCATATGACGGTCTATGTGTGTCATTTGAAAACAAAATACCATTTTGAGAAGAAATAATTTGTCTGGTCCACGTAATTTCATTTGTAAATATACATCCTTTCCTTTCATTCTGACCTTCAACACATTCCAAAAAAGGTTGGGACAGGAGCAATTTAGGGCTAGTAATGAGGTAAATTGGTTAAATAATGATGTGATTTGAAACAGGTGATGTCAACAGTTGACTGTAATTATGATTTGGTACAAAAGCAGCATCCAAGAAAGGTCTAGTCCTTTAGGAGCAAAGATGGGCCGAGGATCGCCAGTTTGCCAACAAATACGTGAGAAAATTATTGAAATGTTTAAAAACAATGTTCCTCAAAGAAAGATAGGAAGACATTTGTTTATTTCACCTTCAACAGTGCATAACATAATTAAAAGATTCAAGGAATGAGGAGGAATTTCAGTGCGTAAAGGACAAGTGTGCAAGCCTAAGCTGAACAACCGTGATCTCCGATCCCTCAGGCGGCACTGCATCAAGAATCGTCATTCATCTATAAGCGATATCACCACATGGGCTCAGGACTACTTTGGCAAACCTTTGTCAAGTACCACAATACATAGTTACAGCCACAAATGCCAGTTAAAACTGTACTGTGCCAAAAGGAAGCCCTATGTTAACAGTGTCCAGAAGCGCCGTCGACTTCTCTGGGCTCGGAGGCATCTGGGATGGACCATCCCACAGTGGAAACGTGTACTGTGGTCAGATGAATCAGTATTTCAGGTATTTTTTGGGAGAAATGGACGCTGTGTGCTCCGGACCAAAGCATCCAGACTGTTACCAGCAATAAGTCCAAAGGCCAGGGTCTGTCATGGTATGGGGTTGTGTCAGTGCCCTTGGCAAAGGTAACTTGCACTTCTGTGATGGCACCATTAATGCTGAAAAGTACATAGAGATTTTGGAGCACAATATGCTGCCTTCAAGAAGACATCTTTTCCAGGGACGTCCATGCATATTTCAACAAGATAATGCAAAACCACATTCTGCACACATTACAAAGTCCTGGCTGCGGAGGAAGAGGATACCGGTACTTGACTGGCCTGCCTGCAGTCCCGACCTGTCTCCAATAGAGAATGTGAATGCGACAACGAAGACCCCGTACTGTTGCCCACCTTAAGACTTGTTTGCAGCAAGAATGGGACAAAATTACACCTGAAACACTTCATCACTTGGTGTCTTCAGTCCCTAAACGTCTTTTAAGTGTTGTGAAAAGGAATGGCAACATTACAAAGTGGTAAATGCTTTACTGTTCCAACTTTTTTTGAAATGTGTTGCAAGAACCAAAATAGGAATTTTGTTTTTTTGAAACAAAAACAATACTAATCATGAGGAACACATTAAATTATGTGCTGTTGTATTGTCTGCAATGAAATACAAGTCAAAGTGCATTTAGAAATCACTACTTTCTTTTTTTATTAGTGTTTTCCATACTGTCCCAACTTTTTCTGATTTGGGGTTGTAAATGTGATGTAATGAGTGTGACGCCATGGCCCTTTGAAGGGCGGAGGTTATTTAGGGACACCGGTAACTTGCGCTCTCTCTCTCTCTATCGGCACGCAGAATCAGGAAGTGCGTGAAGGCCAAACATTTTGCCTTGTGGTAGGTGCCGTTTTCATTTAAACATCCACAGCATGTAATATTAGAGTGTTAAGAAAAGTTGTTCAATTAGGAAGTGCATTTGTTTTCATAGAGTGCAGAAGACTGTGGTGACGGAAGACAGGTTGCCGTATATGCGCGCTGTAAAACAATTCCAGTCAGCTGTTTAGAAAAGCTCAAACTTGGAGCGGAGATAAGGATTGTAAGTTATGTTAGTTAATGTAGTAGAATGTAACTATGAGATGTTCAGCGTATTGTCTTTGTTTTTCCTTTTTAGTACTTGTCATCACAACATTAAAGCATGCTGCTGGTCTGAATGAAACCTAAATGACTTAAAGGTACTGCAGACTGTCCGACCATTTTATGAAATACATTGTGTTCTAAAATATGCTGGAAAGTGGTCTAATATTGTCTTGATTTTTTTATAGGACTGTGTTCGAGTGCAATATTGTCTGTCATTGTTTTTTTCCCACATCAATTTAGAGTAATGGGCATTCCTTTGTAAAGTTTATTTTCTTTTCTAGTGGGGTTATATCTTTTATTTTAAATATTATTATTATTACAGGGTAAGGTGCAATATCGCTGACGGGCATTGTGCAATCCTAGGACTGGTTATAGGCTCAGATATAGCTTTAGAGACCCCTTATTGCCTGCTAGTGTGGCTTGGGGTGTTAAGTCTTTTATTATTCCCTGCATGTAATGACTGTGAGTTTTTTTAAAGTGTGCAGTGGTGTTTTGCTTCTACTAGGGCTTTTTGCTCTTTTATTGTGTGTATTGGGTCCTAAAGCATATCAGTAGCTTCTAGATTATTCTGGCGCATTTTGCTATTTATACCAATTGATTGTGTCGATGCCATTGCACTTTTCCTACAGTTGCTGCTATGTAGTTCACGCTGGCACTGTTGGCCTTTGCCTATTAGTGTTTTTTAATCTATGCAAACTTTGTGAATAAACTAAATTTATATTTTGTAACTGGCCTCTCGTCCTGGTTTGTTCTGGACACCTACCTGTTTCCATCACTACATAATTGTAACAATTCACGTGCTCTTTTCATATCATAGGAAAGCACATCGCTATCACCACATTAGTGAATTTGGCAAAATTTTCGCTAACCAGTGTATAATGTTATATATTATTTACAGTATTTGATTTACAGCTGATATGTGAAAACGTGCACAACCTTCTTTGTTATCGTAATTTAGTAATTTTGTTTTACTGCACAGTAAGTGCTTTTATTTTTGAAGTAGCCTACATGGAAGTTGTCCGTTGTGTACTCTTGCTAGCTTACTGAGATGAACATGAGACGCTAGATGCCAAACATGTCCGTCAAGCTTAAGTAGTTCACTTTATTGTGTGTAAAACTGCAACATATTAAACAGTAAATGTTCACAGTAAAAGACCAGCGTTTTTGTTCGTCATTTGAAGCCATTCCACTACAGAAGGCATGTTGGGTGGGTGAAATTAGAAATTTAAGGTTAGCTAATGAGCAGCAGCTGAGTAAGGGGAGAGCTGGTTCGGCAGAAACCGAACCCCGTCAAAAAGCCCAATATTCGGCCAAATCCGAACTCAAATCCTGGATATGGTGCATCCCTACAAAATATAGAGTGATTACTCGTCCATGGCCACTCCGCCGTATCCACAGCCTGCCTATACTTAGTCCGGATGGCTTTCAGCTTTGATGATATCTGACTTTTACAGATAGAGTCTTTCTCGTGTGGACGTCCCTCCAGGTACAGAATACTGCTGAAAAAATTCGGTCCATATGTCTAATATATTTTGACTAGCAGGAATCCCAGTCCACGCCCTGTTGTGCCTTTGTGGCTTTGTAATCTAAGGTTGTTTGGAGCAATAACTCCACCTCCTCGTCTGTCCAGACAAAATGGTCAGCTTTTGTTGTTTGCTTCGCCATGTTTTGGTTTTGCGCTAGGGAGAGGAGGAGAGGGAGAGAGGAGAGGGAGAGAGGAGAGGGAGAGAGGAGAGGGAGAGGGAGAGAGGAGGAGGAGAGGGAGAGAGGAGGAGAGGGAGAGAGGAGGAGGAGGAGAGGGAGAGAGGAGGAGGAGAGGGAGAGAGAGTAGAAGGAAGGTTCTACACAGGCGCGTTGACTTGGTGGTGTTGGGTGGCAGTGCTTCACACTACCATTTAGCCGCCTGGTGTGCATACTACATTGAATTTTTGAACTTCCATATGTACGTACAATACGTAATGTTCTTAACGTATGTCACATAGCCTATGTGGCGAAGCCTACTTAAGTATGGTAACTTATTTTAACCCAAACTATCATCTTTTCCAAAACCTAACCAAGTAGTTTGTTGCCTAAACCTAAATGCAACCCGTTCTCATTCCCAACTTGTCAAATACTGAGGCTTGGTCAGTGTCAGCATCAGATACCGACGCAAAAATCACCCTTTATTTATGGAACGCACCGAGCATAGCAATAGCTCGACCGCGGCGCTGTAGGATGATGGAGTATTAAAGCGACAACGGTAGCAAGTAGTATGAAAGACCAAAAATCCGCCTAAGGAGGTTGGTTGCTGTGGTTGATGGGTCAAACAACACAGGACTTTCACCTAGGAGACCGCGGTTCATGTCCCGTTCTTGTCCTGCGTGTCCATGGTGATCGGTGTTAAGAGGTAGTGGTCATTACACGTTTTTCTATGAGATCAGGTTGTTGTTTTTTTCTGCATCTTTAGGTCAACGTGTGCCGCACCTTATCTGACACCACAGTAAGACTCCTTAGCATGGCTCTGTGATTTGAGCTTAATGTTTTTGCAGCATGCTAAATGCTCACAATGACAATGCTAACTAAACATTTCTGCAGTTTAATGTTTACCATGTTCATTAACATGTGTTAGCTTGCTTACTATTGCAAATGAGCCCTTAACACAAATTCCAGCTGAGACTCATAGGAATAGTTATGCAGGTATTTGATTGTTACATAACATTTTGATACTGGTGCTAGATGAAAAGTTAAGGAATCACCAAAGTCAATGCATTTGATTCTGAAGGGGACATGCATATACAAAATGTCATGTCATTAAAAATGTCCCTAAAATCAACCAATGTCAACCTCATGGTGGCACTGGTGGGAAAGTCAGGTGCTCATTCATTAGGATTCATCCATGAATGTCTGTATACAATTTCATGGAAATCCATCCAATAGTCCATCCAATAGTTGTTGCTATACTTCAGTCCGGTCTGAAAACATAGACCGACAGACCAGCATTGCCATCCCTATGTACATCCTGCTGGCATGGCTAAAAATGTAAATTTCGTCAGATGCTTCCTCAGAGGCACAAATGTTTACTTCATACATTATGACACATGGAAATTGAAAAGAAAATGTATCACAGAAGCTACTGAATTAACGGAGGCATATGAGCACAATTATAGAACATATTGCAAAAGGTCAGACTGATCTGAGGGGAGGCTTTTAACCGGATGATGCCAGATGTAAACAAACAGTATTGGCCATTCATTTTTGTAAATGACAATGTACTGTAGGGGCCCAGAATATGTGTGGAAATTTAAAGGATATGTGGGAACCGACAGTGAAGACTGTAGATGTCTCAGTGAGTGTTTGGGAATTAGGTGGACTACAATGAACCACAAGCTGTATACTGCTGCCTTTGTCTCTTCTAAACCTGATTAAAAAATCCTAATCAAATTCCAGTCAAAATGGGGCGGAAACTACCCGAATAGGCAATACATTTCCTTAAACCTTTGAAAGAAACAAGGGAACTGTCCCTGGCACTAATCCACATACCAGCTGTAATTGAATAAACATTATAAAGACGCTAAATTGATTCACATGGCTGGAAACATCCGAGGCTTGAGCAGTATTCAGTCTCTATTTTGATTCTACAGTTTTCTGACCACAGAGAGTGGAGAAGAAGCACAGATGTAAAAAGGAGATTCAATGCAGTTAGGATAAATAGGTGCAGAGGGAGTTATTATGTAGTGTGTGTGAGAATATTGCCAAATTATTTTTCATTATGATACCAAGTAGAAGCTGTCACAGAAAGAGTGTTTCCCTTACTATATTTCTATTTGTGATTAATATAACAAAATATGACAAATGCAGGTGTAAAAACACTAAATTAAAGACAAATGTAAGTTATTCCTCTACCTGGGTCTTATTTTCACTACTGCGTACATTCTGACTGATTTGGGCAAACAGCACAAGCCTCCTAAAGCATACATTTTACATAAATCATTTCAAAAAACAGAAAGTAGTGTCCTGCAAGGCTTTCATTGCTTTTATGTTGATGTTTATTGCTGTTGCTTATGCGTATGCTTAGCTGTCCAGACAGCCTCAGTGAAACACAGTGTCCAGAACAGCAATATTGATCAGAGACAATGTGTTGTAGTTAGACAGCTGGCATCACTGACATCCATGGACACGTCTAGATATTCAAGGTCTGTCTGTCAAAAAGTCATACTTTTTTTCTGTAGATTTTCTCCTTTATTAGATTTGGAGGTCAGTGACTGCAGGAACACCGGCGGTTTCTTGAGTTAAATTGTTTTGCGAGACAGTCCTCTGCTGTCTTTGTGCCTTTGTTCTTTGTCATTCCTTTTCCATTTGATTTAGCTCCTTGTCCCTGTTTTCTTTTTTCAATTACTAAACGACAGTGGGCACAACTGAAGCCACATTATGCAAAACTCTAACTCCAGTCTGCACAGCAGCAGTTCATGCGGACCAAACTCTAGTTCGTTTTTCATTGCTTGAACACAGTTTTCAAAACCCTACACACCTATCCCATGACTTTAACCACAACCTGCACAACACTGTGGATCTACAGCACTTTGTTCAAATGCTAACACACTGCTGTCAAAACTGTTGACCATACATTCAAAACAGAATAGATTTCAGTCTGGTGCCTATCAAACACAGCCGATTGCAATTTCAGCTGAAAGCCTAAGCAGGTGTCTTGTTTTAGACTAGATAGTGAACATATATGGTATTTATACTGAGAAAGCTCAGAAAGCCTTTTTTTGTTTACAAACACCAAATAATAATGAAACAATTATACACTGTACCGTTTGAGAGAAACAGGTAAAAGAGCAAAGATACCAACATGTCCAGGTCTGAGGTTACATATACAGCTATGGAAATAAATGTGAAATCTTTACTATAGTAAAACTGCATTCTTACTGTTTTTCAGAAAGTAATGGAGGTGAAAGCAATGGAAACACCACATTCATTAGTATTTAGAGATGATGCAGACATCCAATGTGATGAAGAAAACTTGCTGCATGATGCAGGAGAGAGGCACGATTAGTCACACTAGTCTTTGTTACTGTTATGCACCTTTAGTTTTTTTTACCCAATAATTCCATACATTACTTGAGACAAAACCCTATATTGAAGCAAACTTGACCCTATGAATAAACGAGGAAGGGATAGAGAGACCCTGCCCGGAGGAAGCCCGGGGCCCCCGTCTGGAGCCAGGCCCAGAGGGAGGGCTCGTCAGCGAGCGTCTGGTGGCCGGGTTTGCCACGGAGCCCGGCCGGGCACAGCCCGAAAAAGCTACGTGGCACCTATCTCTCCAGCCCATGGGCCCACCACCTGTGGGAGGAACCGCTGGGGTCGGGTGCGCTGCCACACGGGTGGCGGTGAAGGTCAGGGGCCTCGATGGACCAGACCCGGGCAGCAGAGGCTGGCTCTGGGGACATGGAATGTCACCTCGCTGTGGGGGAAGGAGCCGGAACTTGTGCGTGAGGTGGAGCGCTACCAGTTGGATCTGGTGGGGCTTACCTCTACGCATAGTCTCGGTTCTGGAACCGTACTCCTGGAGAGGGGTTGGACTCTTTTCTTCTCCGGAGTTGCCCAGGGTGTGAGGCGCCAGGCGGGTGTGGGGATACTCACAAGTCCCCGGCTGAGCGCCGCAACGTTGGAGTTTACCCCGGTGGACGAGAGGGTCGCCTCCCTACGCCTGCGGGTTGTTGGGGGGAAAACTCTGACTGTTGTTTGTGCATATGCACCAAACAAGAGTTCAGAGTATTCGGCCTTCTTGGAGACCTTGAATGGAGTCCTGTATGGGGCTCCGGAGGGGGACTCCATAGTTCTGCTGGGGGACTTCAACGCACATGTGGGCAATGACGGAGATACATGGAGAGGCGTGATTGGGAGGAACGGCCTCCCTGATCTAAACCAGAGTGGTTGTCTGTTATTGGACTTCTGTGCTAGTCATGGATTGTCTATAACAAACACCATGTTCGAACATAGGGATGCTCATAAGTGTACTTGGTACCAGAGCACCCTAGGCCGAAGGTCAATGATCGATTTTATAATCGTTTCATCTGATTTGAGGCCGTATGTTTTGGACACTCGGGTAAAGAGAGGGGCGGAGCTGTCAACTGATCACCATCTGGTGGTGAGTTGGGTCAGGGGGTGGGGGAAGACTCTGGACAGACCTGGTAAGCCCAAACGGGTGGTGCGGGTAAATTGGGAACGTCTGGAGGAAGCTCCTGTCCGACAGACCTTCAACTCACACCTCCGGCGGAGCTTTTCGTGCATCCCTGTGGAGGCTGGGGGCATTGAACCTGAGTGGACAATGTTCAAAGTTTCCATTGCTGAAGCTGCGGCAGGGAGCTGTGGTCTTAGGGTCTTAGGTGCCTCAAGGGGCGGTAACCCTCGAACACCGTGGTGGACACCGGTGGTCAGGGAAGCCGTCCGACTGAAGAAGGAGTCTTTCCGGGATATGTTATCCCAGAGGACTCCGGAGGCAGTTGCAAGGTACCGACGGGCCCGAAGGACTGCAGCCTCTGCCGTGAAAGAGGCAAAGCAGCGGGTGTGGGAGAAGTTCGGAGAAGACATGGAGAAGGACTTTCGGTCGGCACCAAGGCGCTTCTGGAAAACCGTCCGCCACCTCAGAAGGGGGAAGCGGGGAACCATCCAAGCTGTGTACAGTAAGGATGGGACGTTGTTGACCTCAACTGAGGAGGTAATAGGGCGGTGGAAGGAGCACTTTGAGGAACTCCTAAATCCAGCTGATGCGCGCTCTTTGTTAGAGGCAGAGCTGGAGGATGATGGGGGATTGTCGTCAATTTCCCTGGTGGAGGTCACTGAGGTAGTCAAACAACTCCACAGTGGCAAAGCCCCAGGGATTGATGAGATCCGTCCAGAAATGTTGAAAGCTCTGGGTGTGGAGGGGCTGTCTTGGTTGACACGCCTACTCAACATTGCGTGGAAGTCTGGGACAGTGCCAAAGGAGTGGCAGACCGGGGTGGTGGTTCCCCTCTTCAAAAAGGGGGACCAGAGGGTGTGTACCAATTACAGGGGTATCACACTTCTCAGCCTCCCTGGTAAAGTCTACTCCAAGGTGCTGGAAAGGAGGGTTCGGCCGATAGTCGAACCTCAGGTGGAAGAGGAACAATGCGGATTCCGTCCTGGTCGTGGAACAACGGATCAGCTCTTTACTCTAGCAAGGATCCTGGAGGGAGCCTGGGAGTATGCCCATCCAGTCTACATGTGTTTTGTGGATCTGGAGAAGGCATATGACCGGGTCCCCCGGGAGACTTTGTGGGAGGTGCTGCGGGAGTATGGGGTGAGGGGGTCCCTTCTCAGGGCCATCCAATCTCTGTATGACCAAAGCGAGAGCTGTGTCCGGGTTCTCGGCAGTAAGTCGGACACGTTTCAGGTGAGGGTTGGCCTCCGCCAGGGCTGCGCTTTGTCACCAATCCTGTTCGTAGTATTTATGGACAGGATATCGAGGCGTAGTCGTGGTAGGGAGGGGTTGCAGTTCGGTGGGCTCGGGATCTCATCGCTGCTCTTTGCAGATGATGTGGTCCTGATGGCATCATCGGCCTGTGACCTTCAGCACTCACTGGATCGTTTTGCAGCCGAGTGTGAAGCGGCTGGGATGAGGATCAGCACCTCTAAATCTGAGGCCATGGTTCTCAGCAGGAAACCGATGGAGTGCCTTCTCCAGGTAGGGAATGAGTCCTTACCCCAAGTGAAGGAGTTTAAGTACCTTGGGGTCTTGTTCGCGAGTGAGGGGACAATGGAGCGGGAGATTGGTCGGAGAATCGGCGCAGCGTGGGCGGTATTACATTCAGTTTATCGCACCGTTGTGACGAAAAGAGAGCTGAGCCGGAAGGCAAAGCTCTCGATCTACCGGTCAGTTTTCGTTCCTACCCTCACCTATGGTCATGAAGGTTGGGTCATGACCGAAAGAACGAGATCCAGGGTACAAGCGGCCGAAATGGGTTTCCTCAGGAGGGTGGCTGGCGTCTCCCTTAGAGATAGGGTGAGAAGCTCAGTCATCCGTGAGGAGCTCGGAGTAGAGCCGCTGCTCCTTCACGTCGAAAGGAGCCAGTTGAGGTGGTTCGGGCATCTGGTAAGGATGCCCCCTGGGCGCCTCCCTAGGGAGGTGTTCCAGGCACGTCCAGCTGGGAGGAGGCCTCGGGGAAGACCCAGGACTAGGTGGAGGGATTACATCTCCAACCTGGCCTGGGAACGCCTCGGGATCCCCCAGTCAGAGCTGGTTAATGTGGCTCGGGAAAGGGAAGTTTGGGGTCCCTTGCTGGAGCTGCTCCCCCCGCGACCCGACCACGGATAAGCGGACGACGATGGATGGATGGATGGATGGACTTCTGATTTTCATTCGTTCTTGTTTACCTTACGTAAAAATTGGTATATTGTAAAATCTATATATTGTCTTTAAAGAAACTATTGAGTAGTGTGAAGTCACTCAAATTATTTAAACTGTACAGATGAGAAAGTTAGTAATTTGTGTCTTGGTGTTTGATGCTCGTGTTTTTCCTCTCAGTGTGTTCTGAGTGACGGTGTGTGTGTTATCTCAGTGAGGGTTGTCCATAGTGTTTGGCTGCACTGAGCCTGTTCTGAGACATGTGTGAAGAGTTGTGTTGCTTAGAATGAGTTTTGCAGTAGATGTGAACTGTTTAGCTCAGGTGACTGATGGGAGTGCAGACTGTAGTTTGAGTTTTGCACATGTGGCTTCAGTTGTGACCACTGTCATTTAGCAATTGAAAAAAAAAACTGTAATTACATTCGCCAAGGAGGTTACTGTATGTTGGGTTTTTGTTTGTCTGTTTGTCAGCCGGATTTGGAAAAAAACTACTTACCTGAGTCTGCACTCTCTAATTGCCCTATTTAGAAAACAATACTGTTGGTCATACTTAGAGACAAGCGTTGAAATGATTAATGTAAAAGTTGATTTGGAATTCTTTAGGATGCTTCCGCTGTCTGCTACGATCTTGCCCAAGTCACATTTTCCAAATCTCTACCATGGAGGTATTGAGGGCAAAGTCACCAAGTCCCAGGTAGAAAAATAGTGAAATTTCCCTTTTATTTATAAAAGCACAGCCTGACAGCTTCTTCCTGCTCTTTCCACACCATAGGGAGAGCATATCATTTCCCATATGTGCTGGCTCTCAGCAGATCTAAATGTGTTTGTGTGTGTGTGTGCGTGTGCGTGTGCGTGTGTGTGTGTGTGTGTGTGTGTGTGTGTGTGTGTGTGTGTGTGTGTGTGTGTGTGTGTGTGTGCTGGTTGGCCAGTGAGGTGATGCAGGGGTCTGTCCTGAAGGTCTAAAGGGGATGCAGGTGGCGCGGTTTGCCATCTGCCGTGCCACCGTATTAGGATGGTATCTCACCACCTGCTCGGCCCAGTTTAAAACATGTGCGGGTGGACGCACACACACATCCACCCGCACATGGCCACACACGGATGTAAACAAACACGTAGAAGCCTGCGGGAGTAGAGATTAAATATCCTCCTCATCAGTCTTACACTGAGACCTGGAGGACCCAGACCTTGAGAGCGTGACCATACATCTGACCACGCGACCCTGGGATACAGATGCACTCCCGGGCCACACACATAGATGCACAAGCACACTCGCAAATTGTTCTTTATGGGCTCATTTTTGCTTTTGTTTTTTCTCCTCCATATATAAAGCAAAGCTGTGGCTTATGTGTTCTGAATGTGCTTATTTGAATATCACTGCTTTGGAGAAAACGTTCCTCTATCTCTAACCACCTCATTTTTGGCCTCCATACCACACAGATAATAGACGCCATCAAATCCTGACATGTGGGTGCATGTTTGTGGGTGTATGGTTGTGTGCCACCACAATGTCACCGTATTAAGCAGATCAGACGTACAATGAATAAATAGGTCAACTCGAAACCCTTTAGTGCCAATTTAGAGACTGATGAAAGGGCGTAGGAAGGTATATATCATTATAAACCTTATTAAATGGGCCAGCGTCTCTCCCAGAGGCGGGAGCCATGATGTTGTAAAAATGTTATCAATGTGGTTGTAATATAAGCTGTGCTCATTATGCATGTGGTGATGAGTAGCCGGGCTGCTAACACATTTAGGTGTTTTTTATGCTTGGTTCCATTATCAAACAGCATAGTTTGTCTTAAATGGTCCCCTGCGGCCATTTGGATTTAACACAGCACTGTTAGTAACATGTTTGTCGAGAAAAAGTCTCCACTGTTATCTGCTGTAGATTATTAAACGTACGTCCTTGGATATGTTTGCAACATTTATTGCACTCCAGAAGCAGTTTTGTCAGGGTGTGTTCTCATTAACATTTCGGTGTGCCTACTTCTCCTCCGACCATCTGTATGTTCACTAACGCTAATGAGTGACAACCCCAGAGAACGGCTGTGGACTTGCCATCAATAAGGGGCATACTGTATTTGAATAGTAATGAAGCAAGAGGAAATCATTCGTGAACACAAAGGCATGCTTACGAAGCCACTGTACTAAGTTGTACTTATGTAACTGAAGAATATAATTCTTTGCAAATATTCGTGCAACATACACACTTATACCAGACGTGTTTCTAAAAGGCGTTTGGAGGCAGAGTTGTGATGGCTAGACTGTTGATCAGGAACACTTCATGTTGGGGTGTAAAGAGCATCACAGCCTCTAGGGGATGCTGCTGGGGCTTTCACATGCACAACATGTTCACTACAGGAAATGCTTGGTTTTTAAACCTCACATAAATACACACTTTTGTTTATCTTTTTAATTTGTTTCATATCAGTATTGCATATTTAATGTTACATTGAATGTTATCTATCTATCTATCTATCTATCTATCTATCTATCTATCTATCTATCTATCTATCTATCTATCTATCTATCTATCTATCTATCTGTCTGTCTGTCTGTCTGTATCTAATTATCCATCTATCCATCTATCTTTTTGTTTTTATTATTTGTCTAACAGTTTGCTATTAGTAAATATGTGTTACTCTATTCTAATTAACATTTAAAGCGGGCGTCTTCAATGTTTTTTAAGCCCCTTAACCAAGGACCCCTTAACCGAGAGAGACAGATCAGGGACCCCCTATTACATATATTGTATAAAATGAATTTGCATATTACAGTAAAGTGGGGCTACAATAACGTGTGGTTGGCCTAAAGCCTTTATACCTTTTTTTGTACAAAAACGTGAATTGATGAATCGTGCAGGTGAAATTGACCCTCACTCATGAAGGAATGTAAAGTGTTCAACCAATAATCAACCAGTTGTCTAAATTGCTCAAAGGTGCATCTCATGAACAATCAGTTGGCAAGCATATATAGACAGACCACAACACAGAGTTGCAATTTTCCAATAATGGATGGACCAGGAAACGAACAGGGTCAACAGCCCAGAGGAGGAAGAAGAGGAGCAAGGATGCGTGGTGGAAGGCAAAACAGAGGAAGACACAGAAGAGGACATAGGCGCATATCTGATGACATTAGGGCCACTATTGTAGACCATGTTGTCAATCATGAGGCGGGTCGAAGGGTGCAGCCGAATATTGAGAGATCAATCGTGTCGGCCTAATGCCTTTATACCTTTTTAGTGGCTAGAATACTAAGCTATTAAAATAAATGTTGGCATGATTTTATAAATCATGTTTTAATGGTAAAGAGGTTAAACATACATGTAGCACAGTGAACCCTTAGCATTAACTGTATCTGTGGATGGCTATCTTAGTGACCAGTAGTCACTAAGATAGATCATCATATGTTGGATTCACGTTAAGACATTTCAATTTTTGAAAAAACTTTAAAAAATGAACAATTATTTTGTGACCCCCTGTGCAGTAACTCTGAGGACCCCCAAGGGGTCCCGGACCCCCTGTTGAAGATCTCTGCTTTAAAGGATAGTGTTGCTGATTTTTCTTTGGCCTCTTTTTGGAAGAGTGCTCTCTGTGTTTCAGGCCTGCCACGGCCCTCTCCGAGTCACTGAGCTGTCTGTTGGGCTGGTGAAACTCTCTGGGTTTTGATAATATGCTGATACAACTCTGTTTAACCCATCCTTTGTCTTAGTTGACTAGTTGGTAGAAGTGCTTTGTTCAATTAGTCTTGGTAACTTTATAGAAGTCTTGTAAGGGTTCTCTGCCATGTATTTAGCATCCCGTTCTCCTGTTTTGCGATCAGTTAGGGAGTTTATACTATCTTTCTGTTTAAATCTGGAGACCAATTTAGTTTTTATTTGCCTCAGTGTGGGCTTTTATTAATTATTTTGGCCGTGGAGACCTTCAACTTCTGCAGTGTTAGTTGGTTTATTTCTATTAATCAATTCCCTGTAAATAAATATCACACATTCTTCCACCTAAGGTGTTCAAGCAGCCTCTTTTTGTAATTGTGGTCCCATTTTTTTTTTGCAAAGGTTTTGGAAAAACTTGATGTTTCTTCCTGTGTTCCCCTAAACATTAA
The DNA here is from genome assembly GCA_023631565.1 of Gymnocephalus cernua. NCBI lineage: Eukaryota > Metazoa > Chordata > Actinopteri > Perciformes > Percidae > Gymnocephalus > Gymnocephalus cernua. The sequence continues at coordinate 10,435,631 of CM042427.1, read as the reverse complement.
GTAAAGGCCGTAACAGACAGGTTCACACTTTTTCCAAATGCCTTTAAACAATATTCACATATGCACATTGATACAGTATTGCTCGCTGCAAACGTTCTTCCTATTCATGCTGACCAAGAGATCCCTTGATCCCTTCCTCATGTGCTTCCAGTGGATGGGACATACTCTACAGTCCTAGCTCAGTGCGAAAATACATGTCCAAAGTTAATCTGAAGTTAATGCAAGGCTCCAGCAGTGCCATAAATCACATCCTACAGTAAGTTACAGTCTTTTCGCTATGAAATTCCCACTTTGTGTTCCTCTCCCTCCACCACAGCTCAGCAAAACTGCCCATGGAGGAAAAAGGAAGACATCCATTGAATTGTCTAACTCGGACGGCTAAAGCCTCATATTAGCTTTAAATGAACTTTGGAATATATATTTTTGACAGAACGAGGACTGTAGATGTTTGTCCCACATCAGTTACATTAAAATTGCTCTAGGAAGGGATTTCTTTATATCCAGTATGGACAGGAGGAAGGATTACAGCAAGAAAAACCTGTTCCAATGTTCATAAAGACACCTGACTATTGTTTTAAGACAGACTTGAACTAACTGTCCTTTAACACATCACTGAAGAAAACAATATGTTCTGGTCCGCTAATCTCGAATGATTTTTATGACTAGATGGACTGATCAAATGTTTTACATCCCATGCCAAAGATTTGGATCTCATTTTCAACAATAGGGGGCCTGGGATAGAATCAATCAGGCCTATCGTTTCTAACTGGTTCATTTAATCAACAACTGATTGACTATGTTTTGCACAATTCCCTCCTTCAGCCAACAAAAATGTTAAAGGTCCAATGTGTAGGAATTTCTCCCATCTAGCGTTGAGATCATATATCGCAATCAACTCTCTCGCGCCACACAGTTCAAAGTATGTATTACAGCTACGGTAGCCTTCACGCTTCAAAAAGCCGGTCTCTTGCTCTTTTCAATATCCTTTTTTTTCTGGGCGAAGAAGAAGACTCCTGTTCCTGAAATTTGGATTTTGAATACGTGTGGTCCTCCATGTTTCCCTCTTCAAACTTGCCGGGGCCGGGAAGCGACAATACCCATTAGCAGCAGCTGTGAGTTTATCATGTGACAGCGAAAACGCAAAAGGCGGAGCGGTATGTCCTGTATGTCCCTTAATAGCTAATGTATTTCAAGATGGTGCAGGAATATGGAGCATCTAACCCAGTTCATGCAAATGCAAATGAAACATTTCAAGCCAAAATGAATACTTGGAATTGATGGTGGTGGCCAATATTCAACGGCAACACAGATTTTGATAATGAACAACTACTACTACTGATTTACCTGATGAAGGTCTAGGACCGAAACGTAAATAAATTGTTGCTTGCGTAATGGTCAGTGTGCGGGACCTTTTTTCTAAACTTCTGATCTGTCACATCCTACACACCTGATCACATCCTACGCACCTGCCCGACCAAAAGAGGTGTGCAAAAACGTTTTCTTACGATAATGAACAACTAAACACGTTAACAAAATGGACCTTTACAGTTTTTCTCAGTGACTTTGGTGCATTTCTTAGATCAAAATGCAATTCTTGATACTATATGTACAAAGTCCAAATCATCTAGTTACTTGGGCACATCATTAAAGCAATTTCTTATTCCTTTGAACAAATTGCAATTGCTTTTGTACATATTGCAATTGATAATGTACAAGTGTCAGCTTTTTTCCACATTTTCAATTGCTCATGTAATGTTGATCAAAAGATAGTAGATGGTTCTCTGTTGAATAGCAGGGGCGGCAATTCTGGCAAATGCCAGAGGGGCCGGACCACTTTTTTAATGTGGGCCGGTCAGATTGGGTCGACTGACCCAATCAGAGGTTACTCAAATTGGGACGTTCAGTCAAAATCTAGCACGTCACCTGCAAACGGGATCTCCGTTTGCAGGTGACGTGCTTGATTCTGACGGCTTCAGTATTAAATTGACACAGTTCATTACCGGTTAAAAACGACTCGTTGTCGCGTTAACTAGTAGTCCAATTCAGTGTTTTGGTACAGTTGGTTTTGTGAAGTGTAGGCCTACAGGAGTACACATGAAAACCCTGAACAAGCAGCATCGCTCTGCTCCGTCTTTCTGCTGTGCCCCATTCACGTAGTGTTCAGTTTTACACTAGGCCTATGGAGGTTAAACTCTGCAATTAATCCACGGTTCACATGTATGCATGAACTGTGGTGGTTTGTTACACTGTAGGCTATATTCAACATCACTGATAATTTCTGATCAATAGAATGTAGAAAACATTACACTTCACAACGTTTTGTATCAATAACATGATTGTGTTATTGTACATTTAGCAGTAAAAGTACTAGCCTCTGTAAATTAATCCGACATTTTTCACAGTGGGAGCAAAACATGCTCCTTGGGGAAAAAAGTGACCATAAAGCCTGTTCATGCTGTGTGTTGTGTATCCGGCCCTTGTCCCAGATTTGAAAGGCCCCTTACTGGACTACTGAATATAATAATATTCCATCATATTTTGTATTTTGAATTGTTACCTGCCACCAGAATTTTGTGATTTCCTTGCCATAAATATAGACGTTTTTACTTTAAATTGGTGCCTAAAAATGTATCAGAATGCAGGAATTGAAGTCTTTCACCCTCAAAGTTTCCTAGGGGAGGACCCCCACACCCCCCTGCTGTGTGTGTTCCACCAGAAGGCCAATTCTGAGCAAGGAACAACCCTGAAGTATAATCACAGACAGACATAAATATATATATTTAAATGGCAGAGTTAAAACAGATGAAAAGATGGAGAACCAGACAGACAATATATGCAGTGTGAACAGAGAGAAACACGACAATCAGGCAGACAGACAACAACGAACAACATACTGTAGAGAATGACAGTAACAGCATACAAACGGCATAAATAGGCAGTATGTGTACATTTGTTATAAATGTGTGCTCTTTAAAAAGTAGTAAGCATTGTTTGCCAGTTACTTACATAAAATATTTAAAAATCTGTTACATAAGGTACTGCTTATATTATTTCACCATCTCTACACAAATGTAATTAGTGAATGCACGTGTCCGTGGGGGGGGGGCTGCATGGTCGTGGTAATGTGGGCTGGTGTGGCTACAGTTCCAGGGCTGAATTTTTGTCACATTTCTATTAGACCTTTTGTACAAAAACGTGAATTGATGAATCGTGCAGGTGAAATTGACCCTCACTCATGACGGAATGTAAAGTGTTCAACCAATAATCAACCAGTTGTCTAAATTGCTCAAAGGTGCATCTCATGAACAATCAGTTGGCAAGCATATATAGACAGACCACAACACAGAGTTGCAATTTTCCAATAATGGATGGACCAGGAAATGAACAGGGTCAACAGCCCAGAGGAGGAAGAAGAGGAGCAAGGATGCGTGGTGGAAGGCAAAACAGAGGAAGACACAGAAGAGGACATAGGCGCATATCTGATGACATTAGGGCCACTATTGTAGACCATGTTGTCAATCATGAGGCGGGTCGAAGGGTGCAGCCGAATATTGGAAGATCAATCGTGTCCTCAATAGTTCAAACGTTTCGAAGAGAGAACAAGTATGTCGACCAATGTACAGTGCACTGTTACTGTATATAAGCAGTATACTGAATACTTCCTACAATGCTTCATATTACAGTAGTCCACTTGTACTTCACAGCATACATACATATACTCTATACAGATACATACTGCACCTTACATGCACCCACCTGTATGTTTTACAGTAAAATGTGTGTTGGCATAGTTTTTGTCTGTGAAATTGTGCGATGCATCACTGCATTTTTCCCCACATGGGACTGCAAGATTACCTCTAACCGGTGGCAGAGGACGCCTTTTCATACCTCGACAGGAGGAGGCTATTTGCACCATGGTCCAAGCAAACAATACCATGAGACTCAGGGAAATACAAAGGAACATTATAGACGACGATGTCTTTGAAAACATCCATATGGTTAGCATCTCAACTATCGACAGTGTGCTGCATAGAAACCAGATGAGTATGAAACAGCTGTACCGTGTACCGTTCCAAAGCAATGAGGACAGAGTTAGGAGCTACGGTACCAGTATATACAGGGAAAACATATATCTATGTAACTACTTTACAGCAACATTTTATAGTGATACATAGTACAGTAAGCGTAAACTGCACACATTTCCATTGCTGTGGAAGGAGCATGCAATATATGTACATTTTATGTCACTCTTCCTTACCAAAACAAATTCAACTGTGTGTTCTGGGATATAGCATATAATGGAGTTGGAATCAAGTGAACCCTCTTTGTATACGTGAATGAGGCTGGCTTCAACCTGACCAAACGGGAGGAGATATCACCATGTGTGCCATACAACACCCAGCATCTACTCAACTTTTTAGAGACTCTCTACAGGCCTCTCATCCCTGATGATTAGAGGGGTCTGTTTAGAGAGGATTTGCCAAAGTATGTGGTCATTTGTGATAATGTGAGTTTCCATCGATCAAACATCATAAGGCAATGGTTTGTGACCCACCCGAGGATGCTCATAGAATTCCTCCCACCTTATTCACCATTCCTTAACCCAATTGAGGAGTTATTTTCAGCATGAAGGTGGAAGGTGTACGATCGTCAGCCACACACACAGATGACCCTGCTGGCTGCAATGGATGCAGCATGTGAGTAGACAGTAGACACCTGCATGGATGGATAAGGCATTCCAAAAGATTATTTCCACGTTGCATTGCAAGGGAAAATATCCGGTTTGATGTGGATGAGAATATGTGGGCCGACAAACAGGAACGTCTGCATGTGTAGAGACAGCACTAGAACAGTGCTGCAGGCAAAGTTGTGCCTTAGGGGTGTTTCCTGTGTTTCTTTCTAATTTAGTTTTTTTTCCCTTTGTGGCCCTTGTCTTTTTCTTACTGTAAATTATTTAGTTTTTTTCTTTCATAAAGTAGCACTAGTAAAAGCTGTGAAAAACAAAATCCTATCCAGTCTTTTTCAATCAATAACCCACATACAGTAATATGTAAATAGTAGTGTTGAAATTGATATATGCCATAGAAGTGCAGCCTTGTGCATTTTCAATACAGTAACTGTCATCCAAACTGTAGCCTAAGTTTAGATCAGGTAATACTGCCAAAGTACACAGTTACATTGACAACATGCCTAAACATTTTGACGACCTTGTTCGTGAACAATGACTTAATGACTTAACATTCTGATGACACTGACATTATCATTGGCATGAATATTTACTTTTGAGAGACATACTAAGGATTTTTAGTGACTGACTAGCTTTAGAAACATATCTACTGTATATTGCAGTTTGTACAAATTGTTCTGAAAAATGCACTTATTATTTTGACCATGTTAGGGATGATGTGAAAAACGCACCAAAGCGACTGAGAAAAACTGGCTTGTTGCACTCTTTCGATCAGTAGAACATACATTGCCATGTCTGACTATCATGTGTTTTTGAAAATTACAGTTAAACTGATTATCGCAGTCCTAAATTATTACCCTACTGTACTGTGTCTAATCCCAGTGAGAAGCTGCAGCAGAGTGTTCACTCCCTCTCTAATAAATCAGTGAGTTTGTGCCTTGCATGATTGGTAATGATGGTGAGGAACATTTTAATAAGGTCAGGGTTGGAAAATAGCATGCCTACAGATTACTCATTACAGCGGTTGTTGGCTATGGCTGGTATTGCCTTTGTATAAAAGCTACGCCGAATAAGAAATACTTAATGGTTTTGACATTCACACATGTAATATTACTGTACAACCATTTTTGGGTAACTGCATCCATATTTCTGTCAGAGGGCTCTTGTCATCAAACAGCAATACATTTTTCATCAATCTCAAAATTCCACACCAATATTTTCAAAAGGAGTTGCCAAAAGCATCTCTTCTGACAATAAGATTATTGAGGTTTATGGGCCACATTGATATTTTGAGTGACAGGATTAAAACAAGCTATTTTTAGAAATATGCAGCCACAGCCGATGGCCATGGAAAGAGAAGGAAACTGGGGTGATGATCACTGTTCAATTTGACTGCAAGGGTGAAGCTCAAATACTGTATTCCTTTCCAAAAGTTGTGTTTGAGCCAGCACAGTGTGGGCTGTACTGGCACAAGGGTTCCGTTTGTTGGCAATTGTACACTGTGACATTGCACATTGTCAGAAAGTCAAAAACCTAACACAGCGACTTTCATTGGTTATGTGGGGGATTGTGTACCCATACTGATGAGGAATGTTTACAGTAACATGTACTTATAAAGTGCTGGGGTCTGATCTGTTATTTCTCAACATGTGCTCGGCATCTAGTCTGGCTATCACCAGACTAAGCTCAATATATTTAAGATTGAGCATTGGTCTGGGGAGTCTGCTCTGCATTTTCTCTGCACAAGAGGTGTGACCAACGGGTATAGTTCAAATGACTCTGTACGCAATTGGATAGTCCTTCAGACCAACGATCCGGGTGACGTAGCAGCGATAGCGGCATCAACGGGTTGCTGCGCTTCGGGGGCCGGCTTGTTGAATGTAAACAAGAAGCTGCTTGCCGTTCCTTCTCTATCATCATCGTGTCAAACCCGCCAATAGCGCGCCAGGTGGATAAGCCAGTTTGTGATTGGTTCCGGCAAAATTGTGAACTGAAGCAGGAGAATTAAACGTGCAGGTTTCCAGCCTGATCTGCAGGGCGAAATCAAATCGCCGGCAGAGTGGGCAGGGTTTACCCAGTCTACTCGGCATCCACACATATCCAGTGGTGGTTTTAGTACCCAACTAGTTTTTATCATTAGTAATGATATTAGGTAGTTACATATAACTACTCCTCTTTTGGCTCTCAACGAAGGCGGTCGCATTTTCTCTCCCTCTCCTCTCCCACACCTCCCCTGCTTGCTCCTCTTGTCTCGTCTAACTCTTTGAGAGACTCTCTCAGCACTGCTCTCCAAACCCTAAAACCATGGATTTGATCAACTGGTCTCTCAACGCAATTGACACCATCTTCTCGACGAGGAGCTTGGGTTCGGGGGAACCTGCTCGCCCTGCCGGAACGTTTGCTGCTGGCTACACGATGGACGCGTGGGAGAAGTGACGGGTCGTGTGTCTGGCGGCTCATTCCAGGGAGGACGTTAAGGATATCTACCTATTCGGAACCATGATAACAGGCCCTTGCTGACTGGATTAGGCATTGGCCTGGTTTATCGACAAATTTGACAAGACTATGACAGCTGTTCAAAGCCCCAAAAAGCTGCCTGGAATGATTGAAGCGGTGGGCAGAGCGGTCAGTGTTTGAAGCTGGGACTATTAACCGCACTATGGATAACAACATGGAGATGAACTGCAATTTGGATATTATCTTGGATAGATCACCGCTTTTACAAAGACAGATTGACCAGAAATTGACTAACAGAGTGGCTGTGTAAAGGAATGCAGCTACTCGCGCCGAGACAAAATAACTCCAATCTTATCAACTTTCGGCCCACTTATCCAGCACTGGCCTCGGCCAAGGCCGCTGCTGGAACAAAAACATCCCCCTCGAAGAGCATTGCAGAGAGACACTCTTGTGTTCCTCCCCAACTTCCCTCAGACACCTGCTGATTGTTGACTCTGCTTGGGACCTATTCAAGGTTGTCTCCATGGCAACTTGCTGTGTTAACGCTATGACATCCTGCGGACTGAGGCCCCAATGGGTGCCAGGCTAAGCGACTCTCACCAGGCCCCCCTCCCCCCTAATACCCCCGTCCCACGCCTTCGCCGCTTTTTTACCCCCCAGTCTGACAAGCTGGTCTGTGACCAGCGCCATTCGGTCGGACGGAGAGGACGCTGGCGCTGTTTATTCGCCGCTTCTCTGCCTGCTCTGATGGCTGCTTGCCCAGAGTGATAGAGAGAGACACTATCTCTATGGCTCTGTGCTTGCCGATGTCTGGGTTACCTCCACCCCCCATTCCCCCCCATTTCCCCCAATTTCCCTCCCCTGTTGCAAGTCATGTGTTGAATCGTGTTGTATGTGCTTACTGCCGAGGTGTTCCTCCCCTTTCCTCATGTTATGGCTGTATTTTCCTTACTTGTAATTCTTCCCTGTAATGTGACTTTGAGTCTATGAAAAGCGCTATATAAATTCAATTTATTATTATTATTATTACTCATTATGCTGCATACTGCATTAGTACTAATACATATGATGAAACACTCTAAAAAAAGTCTTGAAAAAAACAAAACAAAAATACTTGGTGTTTTTACTACCCATCTCTTAATAAAATGTACATTGTAATTATTGCTAATTAGTAAAACACATCATTGACCTATCACCTTAAAACATTGTTATGGCCAATATGAAAGCAAACAGTTGCCTTTTTACACACCCATCAGACACAGTGCAACATTAGCATTCATGTAGATTTGTGTCTCTGTACAACATTATTAATGTAATGTTTTTTGTTTCATAAACTCCTGAGAACCATATTTGGGTCATTAGGTGGTGTACAGTATGTCTTCTTAAAGGCTAGTTGCTAACTATGTCTGATGTTAAATTAGATAAAAGCTTCTACACTACAACCCCAAATCAGAAAAAGTTGGGACAGTATGGAAAACACAAATAAAAAAAGAAAGTAGTGATTTCTAAATGTACTTTGACTTGTATTTCATTGCAGACAATACAACAGCACATTATTTAATGTGTTCCTCATGATTTCTATTGTTTTTTTTTTTTCAAAAAAACAAAATTCCTATTTCAGAAAAAGTTGGAACAGTAAAGCATTTACCACTTTGTAATGTTGCCATTCCTTTTCACAATACTTAAAAGATGTTTAGGGACTGAAGACACCAAGTGATGAAGTGTTTCAGGTGTAATTTTGTCCCATTCTTGCTGCAAACAAGTCTTAAGGTGGGCAACAGTACGGGGTCTTCGTTGTCGCATTTTGCGCTTCAAAATGCGCCACACATTCTCTATTGGAGACAGTTCGGGACTGCAGGCAGGCCAGTCAAGTACCCGTATCCTCTTCCTCCGCAGCCAGGACTTTGTAATGTGTGCAGAATGTGGTTTTGCATTATCTTGTTGAAATATGCATGGACCTCCTTTCTGTTTCTTTTCACCCAGGATGAAATCCCGGGATTAGGATGGCACCAAAATCATGGTTCCAACTGTTGCCGTGGTTCTGCTGAAATTCCCTGCTATGCGCTACTACAACCACTATTTCTAGTCACTGTTTAATTATCTATACTGTGACTGTTATTGCCACTGTTCATAACACCCCAACCGGCACTTCAGACACCTCCTACCAAGAGCCTGGGTCTGTCCGAGGTTTCTTCCTAAAAGGGAGATTTTCCTCGCCACTGTTGCACTGAATGCTTGCTCTTGGGGGATTTGTTGGGTTTTTTGTAAATTACAGTGTGGTCTATACCTACTCTATCTGGAAAGTGTCTTGAGATAACTCCTGTTATGATTTGATACTATAAATAAAATTGAACTGAAATTAAAGTGAGTGCTAGGCAGGTAGTGTGCAGCAAAGTGACAACTTTTACATTTACAATATTCATTTGATCCACTGTTAATATTAAAATGTTGATTAGTGTAGCTTTAAAGGCTAGTAATATTTAAAATTGGTTATTGTGAACTAATCCTATTAATGAAATCAACAGCAAACTAGCCCTGCTCCCAGTAGTTTTCTGACAATAAAAGTATATGGCATGGAGGAAGATACATCAGGCTTTGGCTACACACAAAATAGTTGTTGTCGGGATCACTTGATTGTTGGTTTTGGTCTTTCCACTGCGAACAATACGAAAAATCCCTAATCCAAGTGCAAAGATATTTACTGTTTGTCTAAATGCAGCATAAAGCTATGCCTTACAATGGCAGTTTACAAATTAGTTTGTACTGCTGACCTTTGTGTGGGTGGATATATAAATTGTACAGGCTACTACATTTTATGAAATAATGTATAGATTTGCACACTCTCTAAATCAGTGAGGCATAAATACATCCCTTTTTTCGATTAAACAACCCCAATTTTAAAGGTGTTCATAGCATATTTGATTATTATATATTAATATGAATTTAATATTAATATATCAGCAAAGTTGTGCTGTGTGTGTGTGTGTGTGTGTGTGTGTGTGTGTGTGTGTGTGTGTGTGTGTGTGTGTGTGTGTGTGTGTGTGTGTGTGTGTGTGTGTGTGTTGTAAGATAGTCACACAATCAGGCACACACAAATGAGATAAGTTGCCTCCCGGTGCGGCAGTGGCCTCATGCCCACTCGGTCACAATTGATGTCAGAATGGAGCCCTCTCACCGACCCCTGCCTTAATTACAGGAAGCCAGTAAACAAGTGGACTGGAAAATGAGTTCTTCAAGTGGAGCCAAGCACACAGTCACAATGAAGTACAGTTGTAGACACCCATGAACATAAATGCACAAACACTCTCTCATACACACACACACAGCTGAGGATTTTCCTGCTCCTGATGCAGTGACCACATCCTGAACTTTGCTCTTTTGGAATGTAGTAATTGACATCCTTGTTTAACATCACCTGAGGCCATAGGCACCAATCCCATGCTTCCCGACTCAAGCATCCACGGAGAAAGCCAAGCTCCCACGTGCACCAGCATAAAGCTGGAGCCATATTTACAATGATTTGATTGCAAATTCCACCTAGCATATATGTTGCGTGGCATTTATCAAGTGCAGTAACACTTTCATTCTAAAATAAGTAACCTCAATTGTGTATGAAAAACAATTCCATTGTTTTTATATTTAATAGCTGTATGGGATAACTTGTTTGGCTTGTTAAGAGGCATGGCCCCATGTAGTCTATACTGTTATGCAGGTTGGGTACCGTTCACATTTGAACTGATTCCAGTACTGAATGAATTCAGTACTTTCTGTCTGTAATAACAACAAATGCAGAGGCGATGTAGTCTCACTCCGTCTCCACCGCTGCACACGTGCACAGGACAGCGGTGTGTGTGTGTGTGTGTGTGTGTGTGTGTGTGTGTGTGTGATATCAATGAAGTCCTCTGGTACACTGATATACTGATACCAGGTTACTGGTTTATTGTAAGTTTTCTGTCACCACATTCTGTCAGGAGCCTAGAAAGGCATATTTGCTATTTCAATCAGGAGAGACTTCATTGAATGGTGAAAATAAGTGTATTCATCACAAGATGCACAACGTTGAAAAGTACAGAGTCTGTGGTGATTAGGAATATCCCCCGGATGGAGTCTAGACACTGCTGGTGAAGGAAGCCTGAAGATCTGGATGGATGTTATGGGAGTGGAACTTCTGGTGGGGGACCCTGGGTGTTGGGAACTGATGATGACTGGAGGTGAATGGGGTGGAGGAGGGTTGCTTGATTGCCTAAAATGACAACCGACAGCAGCAGGGAGGAGAACAGATTTAAAGTAGGAATGCAATGAGATGATTGGCTCAAGGAAATCATGGCAAATTCTGGTTGGTTTAACTAAAGACTGAATGCCCAGAGTCAGCTGACCAGATTGGGAAAGAGAGAGGAGAATGAAATCATAGAAGTCTTCCTGAATGAACTTAAGCTGAGCTTCATTTCAGAAAGAGGACGACGTGGCAAAGATGGTTTGTGTATAACTCTGTGTTGATTAAGTTCACTTATCTATTTTCTGTGGACTGTTAAGAGTTATTCAATGTAGAAAATCTTAACTCATGTAAAGGCTCATATCCCTTCCCTTAACCCCTCCCTAATAGTCCCTTTACATGCAGTTTGCACTGAACTTTTCAACCTCCGACTAATTAGTCACCCTGTCTCCAGTCTTTAGCTATCAACCATCATTTGCAGCAACTACCCTGGCTGAATGCAGAGGTGCTTTCCAGACTGTGTTGAAATATCGGTGGGAAACTCTATTGATCTAAAAAGTTAACAAAGGCAATTTCAGTTATTCTAATGAGCTGACAATCTTATAAAGTGTTCTTTAATTTACAAGCAATTGAGGTGTGTGTTCCCACATTGTTACTTATTTCTTCAGAGACTGCTGATCTGGATCACTGCAGTACTTTATTATAAATATTGTAAGCTATGTATCCAACCACTGTGGTTAGTGTTTTATGCTGTGGAGAGTTTGCAGCTACATTTTCTGTGTTTTTAAGTTAAGTAGTGCTACCTTCATACAGACAGTGTTTATTTACTACAAGATGACCCAGAGGGAAGACCTGCTGCTAACAACTCAACAAAGAAGTAAATAATGATGGTGTTCTGAGATTACTGATTTCTGAAATGACAAGATAAAGCACACATCAATCAAAGACAAATTCCTCTGGGGTAAAGAGACGAACAAGAGAGGTAAACTGCTGTCATTGCAAATGCAATGATGGGATTTGTGTGCAATACATAACTAAGAACGAATCTTCAATCTTACTTTTAAAGCGAATGTGGACGAAAAGGCATTTTGCAGTGTGAACATTTACATTTCTGGTAAGTAAATGTGATTGTCTAGACTTTGCTGTGGTCCTTTTTTGTTTTTGAGTGAGGCAATTATGAGAATCTTATGATGATAGAAAATCATATTTCTAACTCAATTAAGTTTATTACTGGTATCGTATACCATATTTTGACGTGGCTCAAAAAACAACATTTATTGAAGAGCTTTGTCTCATTTTAAACTGGATCTGCTGATTAATTCCAAACCTGATATGTTATGATCCACTAAAGTTACGAAACCAGATGAATAAATTACTGGCATCAGTGATTGACATTAGTAAATCACTTGGCCGCAATCTTGACTGTAATGGAGCCAGGGGAAACCGAGTGAGATTCTCTTCTTTTTTTGGAAGAGGAGACGGAGACAGTGCATGTTTCTAATTTGTACACATAACTGGAGCTGGAATGAAATAAGCCCTCACAGTATTGTCAGGTACTAGATTTTTCTGTGTCATTTGGTTTAGGTTGAAAATGCTGACCTTTCCTATGGTGTTCCTCAGGGTTCTGTGTTGGATCCTATATTATTTGTATTGTAAATGCTTCCCCTAGGTCATTGTATTAGCTAATTTAAAGGTATCTAATATCACTGTTATGCTGATGATATCCAGTCGTATGTCTCCTGAAGCCTGATGACACTTATAAACTGACTGTTTTGCACAATTGTCTGACTGCCATTGAGGACTGGGTGGCGTAGAACTTTTTACAGCTCAAATCAGATAAGACTGAGGTCCTTATCTATGGTTCAGATTAGGGATGCACCGAACCCAGATTTTTGGGGTTCTGCCGAATACCGAACCCACTGGTTAAGATTCTGCCGAACCCCACACCGAACCGAACCATCCTCTACTCCCATCCTCTACTCCCATCTTTTATCTTTTATTTTATTTTTAAAAGGGATATTTCACCACTGGAAAGATGAATATATCTTTAAATTGGGTCACCTATGTAGTAGAAATGTGAAAAACATTTAGAAATTGGTGCCTTCTAGGCCGAGAAAAGAAAATGTTTTTGGCTCATGTGGATGAGCCAGAACGCACTTCACTACGAGGCCACCCCCAAGCCACGCCTACCGCTTACAGAGAGGCAGTCAACTGAGTCAAGTCAAAAGTGTGTTTTATTGTCATTTCGACCATATACACGAAACGTTTCACCGTGGCTCAAGTGGTGTTACACATTTAGAATATATAAAAAAGACATATAAAAATGACATATGAAACAGGCTACATTTAGTGCACACACACATTATATAGGCTCCGTAAAGTTCAGCTAACGCATACTAGCATTAGCACTTGGTTGGATGTAAACACTGAGTATAAACACAGCCGTGCATTAACGTGGCATAATAATAATAATAATAATAATAAGTTTATTTGATATAGCACCTTTCACAAAGTCACAAAGTGCTTCACATTGGCATGTAGAATGGTCGCCATTTAACAATCACAAACTCCACAGGCAGTTAGCAGTAGTTAGATACAAGCACCCCATTTCTGCACCTGTCCATTAATAAACCCCAACTTCACAACTCTTACCTGACAGAGCAGCATCTGAAGACTAGCAGGCCTTTTAGCTGGATAGTGCAGTCCGGTACACTGTTGTTCAGCCATGTTTCCACAAAAACAAAAAGACAGCAGTCTCTGAACTCTTGTAGGGAGTTTCATTGAAGTTAGATGTAGTCCAGTTTGTTGTCTAATGAGCGGACACTTGCCTGCAGGATGGATGGGACAGGTGCCGTTAGCTTTCCATCTAACTGGAACTTCTGCCCCTCGCCCTCATCCTGCTTTTGAAGGGCGGGTCTTGGCGTGGCCGGCCGCAAACACTTGTATGGGCTTGTGAGCCGCGTAGCTGGTAGGTAGTACTGTGGGCTCGTCACAGCGATTAGCTTCGGAGCTAGTAGCAACTCTAGAGTCATATTGAGAGAAACAAAGTGTCTCCCTTGTTCTTTCTGACCACGGTGGGAAACCTGGAGCAGGACAAGTTAACCCTCTCCTTGATTTTACGTTGTTTATGGAGAAGGACAACCAGAAAATGACTCTGGGGTAACCATAGTCGCTATGGCGACGAGCCACGCTTGCCTCAGCCATGAGGCAGTACTATCTGCAATGGAAAATCGAGGTAACAGTGTTACATTGTGTGACAGATTGTGGTCTTCGTTGTCGCATTTTGCGCTTCAAAATGCGCCACACATTCTCTATTGGAAACAGGTCGGGACTGCAGGCAGGCCAGTCAAGTACCCCTATCCTCTTCCTCCGCAGCCAGGACTTTGTAATGTGTGCAGAATGTGGTCTTGCATTATCTTGTTGAAATAAACATGGACGTCCCTGGAAAAGATGTCTTCTTGAAGGCAGCATATTGTGCTTCAAAATCTTTATGTACTTTTCAGCATTAATGGTGCCATCACAGAAGTGCAAGTTACCTTTGCCAAGGGCACTGACACAACCGCATACCATGACAGACTATGGCTTTTGGACTTGTTGTTGCTGGTAACAGTCTGGATGATCCTTTTCTTCTTTGGTCCGGAGCACACGGCGTCCATTTCTCCCAAAAAATACCTGAAATACTGATTCATCTGACCACAGTACACGTTTCCACTGTGTGATGGTCCATCCCAGATGCCTCCAAGCCCAGAGAAGTCAACGGCGCTTCTGGACACTGTTAACATAGGGCTTCCTTGTGGCACAGTACAGTTTTAACTGGCATTTGTGGATGTAACTACGAATTGTGGTACTTGACAAAGGTTTGCCAAAGTAGTCCTGAGCCCATGTGGTGATATCGCTTATAGATGAATGACGATTCTTGATGCAGTGTCGCCTGAGGGATCGGAGATCACGGTTGTCCAGCTTAGGCTTGCGCCCTTGTCCTTTACGCACTGAAATTCCTCCACATTCCTTGAATCTTTTAATTATGTTATGCACTGTTGAAGGTGAAATAAGCAAATGTCTTCCTATCTTTCTTTGAGGAACATTGTTTTTAAACATTTCAATAATTTTCTCACGTATTTGTTGGCAAACTGGCGATCCTCGGCCCATCTTTGCTCCTAAAGGACTAGACCTTTCTTGGATGCTGCTTTTGTACCAAATCATAATTACAATCAGCTGTTGACATCACCTGTTTCAAATGACATCATTATTTAACCAATTTACCTGATTACTAGCCCTAAATTGCTCCTGTCCCAACTTTTTGTTTTTGGAATGTGTTGCAGGTCTGAATGACAGGAAAGGATGTATATTTACAAATGAAATTAAGTTGACCACACAAAACATGAAATATTTTGTGTTCACAGTGTCTGCAATGAAATACAAGTCAAAGTACATTTAGAAATCACTACTTTCTTTTTTTATTTGTGTTTTCCATACTGTCCCAACTTTTTCTGATTTGGGGTTGTGTATATATATATATATATATATATATATATATATATATATATATATATATATATATATATATATATATATATATATATATATATATTAGGGCTGTCAGTTTAACGCATTATTAACGGCGTTAACGCAAACCCATTTTAATGCCGATAATTTTTTTAACGCACGAGTAACGCATAGAGAGAGCAACGGGATCTGTTGGATCTGTTAGTCCACTTCTTTAACTGTCTATGGCCACGCCATGTCCCGCCCTACGAAGCAGCTGATTGGTTTGGTTTAGGCATTTCACCGCGAGTGGTGAGGATAGTGGATTGGTCAGGGGATAGGACCTGAACAAATAGAGTTACGTTACCTTCGACGCCTGGCCAATAGTAGTGATTGAAGGGCGGGTCTTGTAATTTCGCAGACCGCAAACAAAACAGACACAAGCCTCGGCCGGATTTAGCTTGCTAGCCGCGTAGCTTGTAGGCTCGTGACGGCGATTATCTTCAGAGCGAGCGAGTAGTGACTCTACAGTCAGTGAGAGAAACAAAGTGTCTCCTCTGTTCTTTCTGACCACGGTGGGAAACCTGGAGCAGGAAAACCCTCTCCTTGATTTTACGTTGGTTATGAAAGAGAACGAGAACCAGGAAATGAGTCACGGGAAACCAGTTGCTATGACGACGGCTATGCCGCTGACGACGCTATGAGCCCATAGACAGTAGGACCAGCCCGCTCGCCTCAGGCATGAGGCAGTACTACCTGCAGTACTATCTGCAGGACTATCTGCAGTACTATATGCAGGACTATCTGCAGTACTACCTGCAATGGAACATCGAGGTAACAGCTTTACATTATGTGACAGATTATTAGATCCAAGTGTGAATGTTAGTGTGAAATTGAACATAACGTATATGACAATGTTGTTTTCAATAAAAAAAACATTGTCACAAAGCAAGCCAATCTACTTTTCCATGCTGATAAGAGAATTAAAATTAGAAAATATAATGGGACAAACAGAAATCAAGGGACATTTAGAATAGATAAAAATGTGCGATTAATTGCGAGTGAACTATGACATTAATGCGATTAAATATTTGAATCGCTTGACAGCACTAGTATCTTTTGGTATGCATTTCAGAAAAAAAATGGCTAGGATTCAGGTGTAATTGCAAATAGTGATTAATCATGATTAATCCACTGAAAATTCTGATTAATTTGATTAAAAATTTTAATCATTTGACAGCCCTAATATATATATATATATATATATATATATATATATATATATATATATATTCTGAGTCGGTCTACAAAGTGCCTCAGAACACACCGAAGCGACGCTGACTTGAGTGTATGTTCTGCACAGGTGGAGCTAATCTGGATTGTCACCCCAAAAAATGAAAACCGGAAATGACGGAACATCTCTCTAGACCTCGCTAGTCAAGGGCTAACACTCCACCAATCAAATCGGTTATTGAGTCTGACTGCCCACTGAAAAAAACAAAAACAAAATAAACGCTGATGGCTCCTCCGACTGATGACGGCACGGAACACACCGAACAGACTCAAGTCACCGACCTCGCCGGACTGTCCGACGAAGTCCGACGGCCGATAATCGGGTTGGTGTGTCAGCGCCTTCATATTACCAGTAGGTCACTTAGGTCTTCTGACCAGGGCTTACTGGTTGGCCCTTGCGCTCAACTAAAAACATAGGTTGACCATGCCTTTGATATGGTGGCCCAGAGACTGGAATAATGCTATATGCTATATATTAATGCTATATTAAATACTTGTATTATTATTCTTATTATTCTTATTATTTTTATTTGTATTATTATTATTATTATTGTTGTTGTTGTTGTTGTTGTTATTATTATTACTGTTATTACAGGCAACTCAGATGCAAACATGGTGACTGGGTTGAAAAGGTTTACATCATACTTTGTCTCTCTGTGTAGTGAAAGGCTACAATGCATAAGCCAGGCACTGAGAGTACACAATAAAGTGGAAGAGGGTTTTTGGTCTGGTAGCCAACAAGCCCAGGGCTGCTGTTGTTTGTATAGCAAAAATCAATCAAATTCATGCTCAGATTGCATGTAATGATTTCAACACAGCATCCCAAAATACTGAGTGTGAAGTGATGCTTTTACACATTATACAGTTATTTATGTCATTCTCAAGCAAACAACGTGGTTTTAATGCACACAAAGTTGATTATAAATAGATAGATTTACTGAATAGGATTACTGTTGGCTGTGGAAGAAATCTTTCACAACTAGAAATTTTATTTTCTTTCCTTTTCTGCATTTCATCCTTCCACAATCACTAATCAGAGCTGTTATAGTCTGCAAAATGTCACAGATTTCACAGACTGGCCCCCTGCTCCGGGTCTCCTTGTCCACTGAGCATTGTGTGGCAAAGTGAGAGCTCATTAAATGAAGTCATGATGGGAGAAGGAGAAAGCTGAGTGAGCTGGTGACGGAGGTAAACAGTGTTTTATCAGCTAATTCTACAATCAGCTGCCTCCATCATTTTATATTACATTATTTTATATTAATGGGTTTCTATAAGAGAATGTTTATTTGTAGCCAACACAATAAAAAAATCATTCAGATGAAAAGGTAAAAATCCTACTCTCTCTCTCCATACCCCCTTCCCCTTGCAGGAGGAGATGAAAGCTCTCAGCTGAATTGATTGGCAGTAAATGGCTCATACTTGAAATCAACCCAAATGAGTGACTGGCTAATGTGCTTGAAACAACTTACCTCATCCTCTCATGCAACACACGTACACTTGAACACACATAATGCTCATTCATTTCAGCACTTACATGCCCACGTACAAAAGCATGCACCTCCATATGTTTCTGTCGCTCTCCTTTTATTCACATTCTAACACATAAACATGCACTTAAGTGTACAGCAAAAAATGGCAATGCTCTCTTTTGTATGCTGCTGCCCGACCTCCATTTACCAAGTCATCAACTTGATGACATGACTGAAGCAGCACTGAAAGCAGCCGTCACTCCCCTGCCAAGCCCGGAGATTCAATGAATCCAAGACCTTCAAAGAAAACTATTTCAGCAGCCTGCGTCCTATTTTTTTTTCTTTTTTTTTTTTATAGTTTTGACCATCATTTCATTGGGTTGTGATACCATTTTATCATCAATTAGTTTGCTCAGATCTGAGGATGTGCCAGACTATTGCTCGAGTCCAGCAGGGCAAGTAACAGTGGCCAGATGATTACATCAAGACTGTTAAAAAAGAGTCTAAATGTCAGTTATAATTATCTATTAGTAAAAACTGTGAGGGCCCATAACCATGGCAATTACAGTAAGATGAAAAATGAACAAAGTAGAAGCTCAACGAAAGTAAATCAATGTTTACAGCTGACACTAGTTCTTATCTTTATTTTTGCTTCCAAATAAATATGGTAATTTTATAGTTTTTTACCATCACAATCATTCATTGTGTTGAATTGTTGACATCTACATCACTTCAGAGGTCTGCATACAGTAGCTTCTAGTTTGAAATTAGGGCTGTTCTCCAATAGGTCTGCACAATAGTGGGCTTAAACAAGTTCCAACAGTCAAAGCATAAGTTGGGATTGTAAAAGTATGTCTTACAAAACCACAACACATTCACATGAAGGGACTCATATAATATATTTGCCATCCATCGTCGTCCGCTTATCCGTGGTCGGGTCGCGGGGGGAGCAGCTCCAGCAGGGAACCCCAAACCTCCCTTTCCCGAGCCACATTAACCAGCTCTGACTGGGGGATCCCGAGGCGTTCCCATGCCAGGTTGGAGATGTAATCCCTCCACCTAGTCCAGGGTCTTCCCCGAGGCCTCCTCCCAGCTAGACGTGCCTGGAACACCTCCCTAGGGAGGCGCCCAGGGGGCATCCTTACCAGATGCCCGAACCACCTCAACTGACTCCTTTCGACGTGAAGGAGCAGCGACTCTACTCCGAGCTCCTCACGGATGACTGAGCTTCTCATCCTATCTCTAAAGGCCCGTTCACATAGGACGCGGCATGCGCTGCGCTCGCCGCTAGGTTGTCCTTTTCCCAAAATAACTTTCGTTGTGCTTGCCGCGGGGCTCAGTGGGCTCAGCGCAGAAGAGGCAGAGTAACGAAATTTACGTCATACATGCGACAATATTTAAATCACGTCACGTCTGCGTCCGGTGTTGACATCAGATGTGCGTTACATGCGACATTGTGTATACGGTACACCTGTGATTTGCGAAGAGGTTTCTTTCTGTCAACCAAAAGAAAGCCTTGGCAGTTGCCCTGATTGAGAGGAGGAGAAGACGGAGGAAGGCAGCCGCAGCAACAAGGGTGTGGGTGCACGAGACCCTCAGGTCCAGACAGCAGTTGGGGGAATTCCGGCTGGTGAAGGAGCTCCGCATTTCGACCGGTTCCAGGGCTACTTTTGGCTCAACAGGGAGCAATTTGACAGTCTGCTGACGAGAGTCGGTTCTACGATTTCCCGGATACGAACAACATTCCGATAGTCCAGTTCTACTGTCTCTCCCTGACGTGTGGCTCCAGAAAAGACAGTATGGAAAAGTACTTCCAAGTACTTTGTTGGTCTGCCCCTGTACCACTTTTGTTGTCTCTCTGTTGCCTCCTCTCCTTTATGTACCCGTCCCTTAGGTTCTTCCACCTTTTCTTACACTCCTCTAAATAGAAACAAATAAATAAATGTCTTCTTTTAAAACAAACATGTTCACATAATGTATAGTAACTGATGTGTATGTGGGAGCATATCTGTAAATGAATGAAGGGTAGGGGAGAGCCGGGACAGTTGAAACACTTTTTAATTAAACGTAATTTACAAAGCGATCGTATCACACTGAAAGCTAATATTTTGTCACTAGCATCCTCCACCTGTCATCTGTCAAATACAGCTGCATCTTCAGCTTTGAACAAAACCGTTCAGGAGTTATTACAGCAACAGTGGGGCGTGCGTAATGTTTCATAGATTGTTGCTGGGCTTTACGTCTTTGTGAATGTCTGTTAACAACTCATCGCCGTCATCATGAAGCGCGTATGAAGCGGTTATTGAAATATCATGCACTGTGGATGATTCTGCCATTTTTTTATAGCTAGAACAGTAGGTGTTCCCATTAATATGTTTATTATGTATGTCTATTGTGGAAAATGTCGTTTTTTACGTGGGTTATGGACACTGCACTCACTCCAAATAATTATTTGGAGTGCAGTGCCCATAACCCGCATAACCCGCATGTAGTCAAACCTTTAAATGAAAAACACTCATTAATAATCGAAAAAAATGTAACCGCTAATGAAGTTTACTTTCGACCATCAAAACTGGTTTATCGCCTGTAACTCCGTGATTAAAGGAAATAACAGGAAGATATTTGGCTGATAGAAGGAGGTTAACATGCTCTATGTGTTGACCTGAGGAAGTCTGTCTATCATCACTGCACTCGGAGAAAACTGGAATGTTTCATCTGTCCCGCGTTTCAACTGTCCCGGCTCTCCCATCATGTTAATGTTGGTTTTGGGGTAAAAGTGTTAGTAAATGTATTTGTTGACATCAGCCTGCCCAGGGACTACACTGGAAACCTGGTCAAATGCATCTCTCCTGTCTAAGGTTAATGTATATTGTACATTGTCCCTGTTTAAAAATAAATAAATGAAGAAAATGAAGATGAAGACGTGTGGATTATTTTAATTTCTAAATAAGATGGTGCATTTTAAAACTACGTGTCATTGCATTTTACATACATAAGAGGTCTGCAGTCATTGCAGTCGGGTATAATAAATCTAAGATATGAGCCTAAATTCATACATTCATCATCATCCATTCATACTCTGGAAAACACGTTGTTTAATACATATGTAGTACAATTAATTCCTCCAAAACTGGAGTTTACGTACACTTGTTAATGAGTAATTATTCTGTGTGAAGACATATTACCTACTTCAATGAAAACGAACATGACGTGTCAATCAGTCCAAACATATTTTACATAATGTAAACATACAAATACAAATATATCTTACAAGTACCTGTATGGAGCCATATATAATCAACTTGGTATTTGGTTTTTGCAGCTCACAACAGTAGGCTACAGTTCTTCTCCATTGCTTTGGCGCATTTCTCAGATCAGTAATGCTTATACTTAACATATATGGAATAGTGCTCACGTGCATTGTTCATTAGACTATACTTACAGTGAACTGTTAAATATGGACAACAACACAAAGCAGTTTCACTATCTTGGAATAAACAATGGCAAATATATGGACTTGTCAGCTTGATTATGTCATTGGTATAAATAGGCTACTTGCTGTTCCGTTTGTGGATCCACGTGCATTCTGTGTTGTTTTTGGTTTTTGAAAGCATAGGGTGCTTGTGACATATGTCACAGCGCACCGCGGCTGCTCTTGCGCTTGCCGCGGTCAAAGTTGAACCATGTTGAACTTTGACCGCGGCACGCGCAAGAGCAGCCGCTGTGCGCTGTGACGTGCTGTCACGTGTCTGAAAAAAACTAAATCAACATGTTTAACCTTGGCCGCGGCACGCGCGAGAACGGCAAGCCGGAAAATGCCGCTTGCGCTGCGCTTTGCTCAGCGCAGCGGCAGATCAGCTGTTGTGCGCGCAAGCCATACACAATAATGGGTTTCATAGCGCAGCGCAGCGCATGCCGCGTCCTATGTGAACGGGCCTTAAGGGAGACGCCAGCCACCCTCCTGAGGAAACCCATTTCGGCCGCTTGTACCCTGGATCTCGTTCTTTCGGTCATGACCCAACCTTCATGACCATAGGTGAGGGTAGGAACGAAAACTGACCGGTAGATCGAGAGCTTTGCCTTCTGGCTAAGCTCTCTTTTCGTCACAACGGTGCGATAAACAGAATGTAATACCGCCCACGCTGCGCCGATTCTCCGACCAATCTCCAGCTCCATTGTCCCCTCACTCGCGAACAAGACCCCAAGGTACTTAAACTCCTTCACTTGGGGTAAGGACTCATTCCCTACCTGGAGAAGGCACTCCATTGGTTTCCTGCTGAGAACCATGGCCTCAGATTTAGAGGTGCTGATCCTCATCCCAGCCGCTTCACACTCGGCTGCAAACCGATCCAGTGAGTGCTGAAGGTCACAGGCCGATGATGCCATCAGGACCACATCATCTGCAAAGAGCAGCGATGAGATCCCCAGCCCACCGAACTGCAACCCCTCCATACCACGACTACGCCTCGATATCCTATCCATAAATACTACGAACAGGATTGGTGACAAAGCGCAGCCCTGGTGGAGGCCAACCCTCACCTGGAACGTGTCTGACTTACTGCCGAGAACCCGGACACAGCTCTCGCTTTGGTCATACAGAGATTGGATGGCCCTGAGAAGGGACCCCCTCACCCCATACTCCCGCAGCACCTCCCACAAAGTCTCCCGGGGGACCCGGTCATATGCCTTCTCCAGATCCACAAAACACATGTAGACTGGATGGGCATACTCCCAGGCTCCCTCCAGGATCCTTGCTAAAGTAAAGAGCTGATCCGTTGTTCCACGCCCAGGACGGAATCCGCATTGTTCCTCTTCAACCTGAGGTTCGACTATCGGCCGAACCCTCCTTTCCAGCACCTTGGAGTAGACTTTTCCAGGGAGGCTGAGAAGTGTGATACCCCTGTAATTGGTACACACCCTCTGGTCCCCCTTTTTGAAGAGGGGAACCACCACCCCGGTCTGCCACTCCTTAGGCACTGTCCCAGACTTCCACGCAATGTTGAGTAGGCGTGTCAACCAAGACAGCCCCTCCACACCCAGAGCTTTCAGCATTTCTGGACGGATCTCATCAATCCCTGGGGCTTTGCCACTGTGGAGTTGTTTGACTACCTCAGTGACCTCCACCAGGGAAATTGACGACAATCCCCCGTCATCCTCCAGCTCTGCCTCTAACAAAGAGGGCGCATCAGCTGGATTTAGGAGTTCCTCAAAGTGCTCCTTCCACCGCCCTATTACCTCCTCAGTTGAGGTCAACAACGTCCCATCCTTACTGTACACAGCTTGGATGGTTCCCCGCTTCCCCCTTCTGAGGTGGCGGACGGTTTTCCAGAAGCGCCTTGGTGCCGACCGAAAGTCCTTCTCCATGTCTTCTCCGAACTTCTCCCACACCCGCTGCTTTGCCTCTTTCACGGCAGAGGCTGCAGTCCTTCGGGCCCTTCGGTACCTTGCAACTGCCTCCGGAGTCCTCTGGGATAACATATCCCGGAAAGACTCCTTCTTCAGTCGGACAGCTTCCCTGACCACCGGTGTCCACCACGGTGTTCGAGGGTTACCGCCCCTTGAGGCACCTAAGACCCTAAGACCACAGCTCCCTGCCGCAGCTTCAGCAATGGAAACTTTGAACATTGTCCACTCAGGTTCAATGCCCCCAGCCTCCACAGGGATGCACGAAAAGCTCCGGAGGTGTGAGTTGAAGGTCTGTCGGACAGGAGCTTCCTCCAGACGTTCCCAATTTACCCGCACCACCCGTTTGGGTTTACCAGGTCTGTCCAGAGTCTTCCCCCACCCCCTGACCCAACTCACCACCAGATGGTGATCAGTTGACAGCTCCGCCCCTCTCTTCACCCGAGTGTCCAAAACATACGGCCTCAGATCAGATGAAACGATTATAAAATCGATCATTGACCTTCGGCCTAGGGTGCTCTGGTACCAAGTACACTTATGAGCATCCCTATGTTCGAACATGGTGTTTGTTATAGACAATCCATGACTAGCACAGAAGTCCAATAACAGACAACCACTCTGGTTTAGATCAGGGAGGCCGTTCCTCCCAATCACGCCTCTCCATGTATCTCCGTCATTGCCCACATGTGCGTTGAAGTCCCCCAGCAGAACTATGGAGTCCCCCTCCGGAGCCCCATACAGGACTCCATTCAAGGTCTCCAAAAAGGCCGAATACTCTGAACTCTTGTTTGGTGCATATGCACAAACAACAGTCAGAGTTTTCCCCCCAACAACCCGCAGGCGTAGGGAGGCGACCCTCTGGTCCACCGGGGTAAACTCCAACGTTGCGGCGCTCAGCCGGGGACTTGTGAGTATCCCCACACCCGCCTGGCGCCTCACACCCTGGGCAACTCCGGAGAAGAAAAGAGTCCAACCCCTCTCCAGGAGTACGGTTCCAGAACCGAGACTATGCGTAGAAGTAAGCCCCACCAGATCCAACTGGTAGCGCTCCACCTCACGCACAAGTTCCGGCTCCTTCCCCCACAGCGAGGTGACATTCCATGTCCCCAGAGCCAGCCTCTGCTGCCCGGGTCTGGTCCGTCGAGGCCCCTGACCTTCACCGCCACCCGTGTGGCAGCGCACCCGACCCCAGCGGTTCCTCCCACAGGTGGTGGGCCCATGGGCTGTAAAATATGGGAACTCCTAATATATAAAATATATTTGCATTTGACTCAATTTGTAATGATACACTTCTTCGCATAAAAAGCAAAACTAGCGCAAGAGAGAGACAAGGAGAAAAGCGAGGGATGGAGGGAGGGCTGTTAAACCTCCATTCAGGCTACCACTGCTCTCTGTGATCAACTGAACTACTGTGATTGAATGCAGCCCGAGTCACGATATAGTTGTTCTCTTTTACATATTGTTCTGTTTTTGTTGGCAATAAACTGTGATGCATAACAACATAAATCAACTATAGAAGAAGAGATGAAATAGGTGGGGCTTTGATGTTGAACCTTGCAAATACACATACGTTGGAGGCCTGCCCAGTCAGGTACGCATCGATTTTAAATATGCTGTGTCATTAAATAGCCAATACATCTCTAAGATAAATAGCTCAATGAAATGTTTTCAAATAAGCCTTTTTTCATCAACAGTTTTGAACATATAAGGTTTCCACCGACAGCGACGATCTGCTTTACCTTTGCCCTAGTCTATATCCACGACGTTCCACCTCAGGGATTGCTTCGGATGTCCTTTTCGGCCCGGATGTCCGTCAACTTCCGCTTTCTTTGTGTTGGAATTTTAAACTAGTTTAAAGGACTATGGTTAACCCCATTTTTTCACTGGGCGAGTCTGCGCTGCATTTTGCAGGCACCATGACCCCTGCAAGCAATCACTGCCATTTAAGTCAATGCTTCATATTCCACCAGCTGCGCCACAGTGGCTGTTCGCTCCGCTAAGGTCTGTTTCACACGAGCCGCGGGGCGTTCAGACAGTCGGGCAGGAAGTGAAACAGGGAGACTATCCAGTCAATTTACCAAAAGACATATCGTATCTTATATGTCTCCTTAACAACACCACGGATAACGACAAAAAACAATAAGACATCACAGATCTTTTTAATTAAAACAACGCCAGGAAAGAGAAGGCATGGAGTTTAATTACAGGAGTGCCTGGAGTGGAAGGTAGATACTAGCTTAATAAACACGTGATGTTCAAACACTCTTTCAAATACATGTAGAGACAATATAATCTGCGAGTTTGGCAGGCAAGACGCTCCTCTTCTGAGACGCTCCTGGTGTGGTATGGCGTGTGACAGAGGACGGAACAAAACCGGAACGCAGCCGGAACACAGCAAAGACGCGCCTGGTGGCGATTCAGGGTAACTGCTCCTCAGATCTCTGCAGGGTAAATCCAGACAGCTAGACTATCTGTCCAATCTGAGTTTTCTGTTGCACGAACTACTTTTGAACGTACACATGTTCCACCAAAACAAGTTCCTTCCTGAGGCTATTTTGCGGCGGCACCGTGGCTCCGTCCGGCACTTAGCGCTGCCCAAGACGATTGTGATTGGTTTAAAGAAAACCCAATAAACCAGAGCACGTTTTTCATACATCTCGGAATGTTGTGTGGACTAGCCTCCACAGCGCTGTGGAGGAAGGTCTGGTCTGGCAATGGGAGACTACCTTTGCCTAAAATTGTGTATTTACTGTGTAACTTAAAATAAAGGTTAGTAATAAATAATTATATTTTAATATAAAAACTAAACTGTAGCAATTAAAAAACAGCTAATCATTTCTCACTTTTTAAAGAGTATGCGACTGTATTGGTGTCGGTGATCATTTTATTAGTGGACACATTGGACTGCTGACCTGGGTTTGAGTGCTGCAATGTTTACTGCTTGTGTTGACACACTCCTGGGATTTGTGATCCAGGTGGGAGATATTGGAGCCTGGGGTGTGTGTGTGTGTGTGGGGGGGGGGGGGGGGCTGCTTTTGCTGATACATGCATAGAAATACGCTTCTGGTGTGAAGCGGCCTGCTGACTTGTGTGTAACTCTGCTTTGAACACATCCTTTCATGTGTGCCTTTGGGGGTATAGCCTAGAGTGCTGTTGCCCTCAAAACTCTTATTCTCACAATGGTGAGTCAAATGAAGTGGTTCTGAATTGATTCCCATCTGAGGGACAGCTCAAAAGAATCAAAGAATGTGTATCCCTATCGCAGTCAGATTGACTAACTAGACAAACTTATTTTTCCGTCACATTTTGTCCCAACATTCTAATGTTGTCCAACAAGATTTAGTTTTGAAGACGTTTTATTTTGTCCGTTTTTTAGCTTCTCCCTGTCTGGTCAAAATGTCCCTGACTCAACCTTTTCGTCGAAGTTTCTTTACAGCTAGATTCACCTTTTGTCTTCTTCGGTAAGAGCGAAGGAGGTTTTAAGTGTAATTTCTAACTCTTTCTCCAGAAGCTTTCCTTGTTTGTTTTAAACAAAGGTCACAGATGTTTGGATGCCTGCTGTGGTGCCCAGCACACTTAATGGGACCTTTACAGTGTTCGCCCCCACAGAGGTAGCTCTGCTTCTGCAGGCCATAACAAGCTCTGCAAGAGTGTCAAACTGACTGAAAACAAGGATGTTCTCTCATACACACACACACACACACACACACACACACACACACACACACACACACACACACACACACACACACACACACACAGACAAACGTGCACCCATGCACGTGCACATATATTTCTCATCAAACTATTACACCTCCACATCGCAAGCTGGCTCCCCACTGAGACGCCTTCTGTTCAGCAGACAGATTCTACACGTTTACAGCTAATGGATCTCAACTGCCATATATTCACGTCCCCTGGAAGAAATACTACTCAGTGTTTTCTGTGTATCTCTGTGTGCGGGTTATGTGTACAATTTAATCTATTCATTTCTCCCGGAAGAGATGTACAGTATTGAGCTTTTGTGCCTGAGCAGTCGACACAGAGCTCTGATGGCCCTCCCGTGGAGGGAAGCTATTAGCTGCATGCTAAATGGTCCCAGTGAAGATGATAACATTAGCTTGATCTCTCGCTGCAGACATCTCAATGAGCAGCGCCATTATTTACATAGAGAGTGACGCACCAAGGTGTTGTCAGACTAAATAACTGTTTTTGAACGTCTGTGGGAGGACACAGGTGCAACTGCTCATTAAAGTGAAATTCACACGCTTGATTTTAAGGTAATCACATGCTTTTATAAACAGGCATGTGCATGGCCATATGCTGCTAATCCTTTGTGTTTACTGCACATGTACATTTGAAGAAAGAAACCCTAAACCTTTCTCCATGCCATCTCTACCTCAGCTTGTTCCTCCCTCTGTGTGCTCTCAATCTAATGGAGATCAGCCATTGTTCATCTTCTCTGTTACGTTCCCACAGGACAAGTATGCCCAAATATCCAAGAGAGAGAAAAAAGTGCCCACTCAACAATCAGTGTGTCTGAGTGTGAGTATGTCTGTCTGTCTAGCTGTGGGGAAAAAAGAGAGAAAAATAAAGTTTGCCGTTAGACTGGAAAGGCTGTAGGATACAAAATGATATCTATGTTTAGATTATTAAAGGGGAACTATGCAGTATTTTTAGCTTAATTTAACAGCTTCGGAGTCATTGGAATGGTTATATGACTTTTTTCGGGTTGAATGGTGATCGTCTTGCTTCCCCCTAGCGCATGTGAGTAGAAAAACCACCCTTGCAACTTTCGGCCACCGGCCTTAGCGTCAGGAAGTATCGCGTGATATCAGGTCTCGCCATGTAACAAATAGCGATGGAGTTTTTCACACTATCGTCATGGCTGAGCCGACAAAAAAGAAGGAGAAAGCTAGGAAAGCATTGTCGGAGGAACAGAGAAAGAGGAAATGGCAGACGGACCAATAGAGGAGTCAGCAGTTATATATATTCCGAAGCTGGGGGAGCTCTATAGAGAAACCTGCGAGCAAAAAGTGAAGAAAACAGCGAAGAAATTGCCAAAACTGCATAGCGCCCCTTTAAAAGTTCCACTCCACTTAAAATGTGTGTTTGTTATGTCTACGACCCTTAAAATGTCTGACCTTGACTACGGACATGGCATCTGTGCAAAGTTTGCCACTAGAGATGTGTTTTCACATTCCTCTACTGAAGGGGGAGATGTACTGTATGTGAAAATACAAATAAAAAAAGAAAGTAGTGATTTCTAAATGTACTTTGACTTGTATTTCATTGCAGACAATGTGAACACAAAATATTTCATGTTTTGTCCGGTCAACTTAATTTCATTTGTAAATATACATCCTTTCCTGTCATTCAGACCTGCAACACATTCCAAAAAAGGTTGGGACAGGAGCAATTTAGGGCTAGTAATCAGGTAAATTGGTTAAATAATGATGTGATTTGAAACAGGTGATGTCAACAGGTGATTGTAATTATGATTTGGTACAAAAGCAGCATCCAAGAAAGGTCTAGTCCTTTAGGAGCAAAGATGGGCCGAGGATCGCCAGTTTGCCAACAAATACGTGAGAAAATTATTGAAATGTTTAAAAACAATGTTCCTCAAAGAAAGATAGGAAGACATTTGCTTATTTCACCTTCAACAGTGCATAACATAATTAAAAGATTCAAGGAATGAGGAGGAATGTGGAGGATTGTTGTGCCAAACAGATTTTTACTTTAACAAGAGAGTTTTATTGTACTCATTTGTCTGTTTTATTATTTATTTAGTTATGTTATGATTTGTCACTGGGCTGGACAGGTGGACAGAAATGGGGATGGGGGCACAAACACCACACAAACAGACACCACAGAGAAGGTACCATAACTGCAAGAGAACGGGGATGGGGGGTCGGGGTCGGGACAACAGAAAACAACAGAGGAAAACAACACTTGCACAAAGCAACGAAACCTGCAAGAGAACGGGGCAAAGAAAGACAAACAAATAAACAACAACAACAAACAAATGACAAAGAGGCAGCCAGTCGAACAACCGCAATACAAAGCTGATCACGTTCTTTCGGTCATGACCCAGCCTTCATGACCATAGGTGAGGGTAGGAATGAAAACTGACCGGTAGATCGAGAGCTTTGCCTTCTGGCTCAGCTCTCTTTTTGTCACAACAGTGCGATAAACTGAATGTAATACTGCCCCCGCTGCACCGATTCTCCGACCAATCTCCCGCTCCATTATCCCCTCACTCGCGAACAAGACCCCAAGGTACTTAAACTCCTTCACTTGGGGTAAGGACTCATTCCCTACCTGGAGAAGGCACTCCATCGGTTTCCTGCTGAGAACCATGGCCTCAGATTTAGAGGTGCTGATCCTCATCCCAGCCGCTTCACACTCGGCTGCAAACCGATCCAGTGAGTGCTGAAGGTCACAGGCCGATGATGCCATCAGGACCACATCATCTGCAAAGAGCAGCGATGAGATCCCGAGCCCACCGAACTGCAACCCCTCCCTACCACGACTACGCCTCGATATCCTGTCCATAAATACTACAAACAGGATTGGTGACAAAGCGCAGCCCTGGCGGAGGCCAACCCTCACCTGGAACGAGTCTGACTTACTGCAGCTCTTGCTCTGGTACAATATGTCATTGTTCCAGAGGCAATGCAACACAGCAGAGCAACCTTGTGTTTTTTTTTTTTGTTTTTTTCTTTTTACATTTGACATTAAAATAAATTAAATCAATGTGTATCCAGGATTCTGTAGATACAATTATCCAGTTAATAAGTCAGTACCAGTTCATACAGCCTACACTTCCAACCCCTGCATTACAACACTATCTAACTATCACTTGGCAAAACTCAACGTGCTCACAGTTTACATCACAGGTGGCATCCGTGCCCCGCGTATTTTGGCCGTAAGGGAGCTGGGAGGGACAATCGAGGGGGTTTCACCTCGTCTTTGTTAGAGAGGGGAGAGGGAGACACATATGGCAGACATCTGCACTCTACTGAGTGTACTTTCCTTCTCTTGTTTATTCGTTAGGAGATTCAGACTTTACACAAGACCTGAGACAAAGAGGGTGTTCAGCCAAAAAGATATTCTTACATTGACATTTGAGTCATTTGCTGGCATTCTATTTGTAATTCTAACCAAAGCCCACTTCTCCCCTGTGGCTCCAGTATTCAGGGCTATGCTTTGAAAAAGAAGTAACTGTTTAATTAGTCACCGTAATGAATAGTTAACAGTTGTATGTGCCACTTCTTCTGGCCTTGTCTTGTTGTGTCTTCTCTCTCATTGGGTGTAACCCCTGCTCTTGTACTCCTTGTGGCTTCTCTCCTGTCTGAATTAGTTATGAGAAAGGCCAAAGCGCAGTCCGAAGAAGGCAGGAAATAAAGTAAAATCTAGATTGTAGACACAGCAGACAGACCAGAGGTTTGTGGCTGTGCTTCTTTCTGTTTTTTGCTGTTGTCAGTCCTGCATGCTTCATGAGGATACACTGAGTGAGTACATTAATAATAATCCATTCCTGAACACCACTTTGTATGAAGCGTGTGCACACACAAACACATATGCTGGCATGCATGTGCGTGCACGTACATGAGCTTGAACTGTGTAACTCACATGGCCTACATGACCAGTTGGAGCACACAGTCCAATGCACACACACTGACAGCAGAGCAGCACCCTTACTGAATAAACCATCGCAATAACTCATCTTCGTATTAACTCATCTCTAATTCATAACTCTCCAATACACACAGCTTATATATACGAGGTGGAGAAGGAGGGAGGAGGAAGGACAGGAAGTATAATCGGTACTTGGAGAAAGAAAAACACAAGATGTGAATAGGAGCAGGTCTTCCTTAGAGCTGCACAAACCTGGGCAGCCCATTGAGACAGGTCTGCATGAACACTTTCAAGCTTTCGCTTGGAGGCGATTAGACATTTTATTCATCTCATAAAAAGGCAACCAACATGGCCATTAGGTAGGTATTTTCTTTTAGAACGATTAGCACTCATACAGTGTTACCTCATTTGTCAGTGAGCTCACCTTTTGATTAATTTCTATGCTGAAATAAGCAATGAATACAGCAACATAATTCCATGAACTGGCTTGTAAAAAAACACTCGCTGGGGTCATTTTGACATTTCATTTAATATAGCATGCTTTGTCCTATCTCTTTATTCATTCTAAATCCCCTGGTTCAAAGAAAATGTATGCAGTTGTTGCCAACCCTAATCCACTGAACTGCTAAGGTTTATGTGGATTCCACTAATGAATGTACATTCTGCAAATGCCTTGCCAAATACCAGCAGTTGTCCTGGCTTGCAATTATAGCGCCAATTTTCTTCTGATAGGAGAATAATTGTATTCTGAAAGCATGTATTATTATTCTGCAGTGTCTCAGCAGGAGAAATAAGCAAAAGGACCTACATAAGGCAGACACAAACACCCAGTGATAACACATGCACAGTGTTCTTATGTTAACCTTGCCGCAGACACTCAGCTGTCAGTCACTCACCTCTGACAAGCATGACTCACACCTACGCCTTCTCTCATTGGTCAGCGACAATTCATGACTAACCTGTCCTCTGAGGAAATTTGACAGCAGCTATTGATGGGCACGAATGTGGGACAAAGGCTTAGCGTGCGTGTGTGTGTGTGTGTGTGTGTGTGTGTGTGTGTGTGTGTGTGTGTGTGTGTGTGTGTGTGTGTGTGTGTGTGTGTGTGTGTGTGTGGGTGTGTGGGTGTATTAGGGGTCAATGATGACTCAGGCTGAAGAGTACCTAACCTCCTCTGCTCTCTCACCCAGTAAAGATAGGAACACATGTAGTTTTATGTAATTGTGTTTGGAATGTGTTTGAAAAGAAATGTCTGTTTGCTTTTACAGTAGTGTTATTGAGTGTATCTCTATGTAAAGACACGCATGCTCGGTAACTAGGACTACAGTTGAAAATTAGCCAATGGGCTAACACTGCGGTATTTACAGAAATTTTGATTAATGTTCATATTGCTGTTTCTATGCTAATGAACAAAAACATACTGTACTCTAAACTCTATTTTACACGTGCGTGCCCCTCTAAGGGCCTCTGATAGCCTAACCACACACCTTGCATCTATCGGCTCAGCCATTCGCAGTCGGAATGAGGCATAACAGATCTACTGTACTTGTGTTGGACTTATTAATAATAATAATAATAAAAACTACCCGAGGGCATGACACCAGCAGCACAAGAAAATATTCTTTTAAAACAGCTGTATTATTGAGAAGTCAGAGACTACAGTTCAAGGATGACCTTGTCTCTGCTCTCTAAGGCCCATAATAATAATAATTATTCTACATCTGGCTTTCTATGCCTGCTGGAGTGCCGACCACGCTGCTACAGTACTAGCATTCAACATGGATTGGTCTGTCATTATTGCCATTACCATTTTTGGGAATTCTGCCAAGCTGTGATGGCAGATGGAAGCATCTTAGAGTATGTTCACCTCTCTCCAGGCTGATGAGCCGCTAGCGAAACATCCACTTTCCACTGCTGTCACTGTGACATAGTCTCGCTTTGCCAGACCTTCCTACACAGCGCTCCGGAGGAGGGTCCGGCTAGTCCAAACAGCATTCTGGGATGGGAGAAAAATGTGCTCTGGTTTATTGCCATTTCTGTAAACCAATCACAATCGCCAAGGGCGGCTCTAAGGCACAGAGCCGCTGCAAAATAGCCGCGGGAAGGAACTTGTTTTGGTGGAACATGTACGTTGTGCGAGAGAAAACTCAGATTGGACAGATAGTATAGTCAGCTGTCTGGATTTACCCTGCAGAGATCTGAGGAGCAGTCAACAATAGTCCTCATAAATCCACCGGCATTTAAAATTACAACACAAAGAAAGCGGAAGGAAACGGACATCATACGAAGAGATAATAATAATAATAATAAATTGAATTTATATAGCGCTTTTCATAGACTCAAAGTCGCTTTACATATGCATACGGTGGAATTTCCTGCGGCACCGGAGCAATCCCGGAAGTGTAACGTTGAGGATATAGACTACTGCGATATAACCTCCATAGTAATGGTGGCACAGTCTACAGTACATCCAATCTACCTCAACCTAGAGGGGAATCCTTAGGGACTTCTAAGACTTCAGAGAAGGCCCAACATATCAACAGCTGTTTGAAAGTGAACCAAAGTAAAGGTGAGCAAACTAGCTGAGTTTTGACACTGCAAGCTTTCACATTATACAAACATATTCATTAGTGCAGCTTTAAGTAAGGCTGGGTGAAAAATGTATTGATTTTTTTGTTCAAATTCTGCTTCCAACATTATAGAATTGTATTGATAGGACAGACTGAGTATTGATGGAAATAGTTTGATGGCATTATTGGATGGACTTTTTAGTGACACCCACTTGGGCGGCAGAGGGTCACCACTGAAAAGTCACTGTTTTCCATGAAAGAAATCGTACACTTCAGCAGGAGTCTGAACAGCCTTGCTTACTGTTGCCATAGCAATGGTCACAGTCATGACATCCCCCTCACTTTTTAAAATCATGTTTTCGTCCCCCTCATTTATATTGTTTCCGGTTGACTTTCTTACTGAAGTTTCTCTAAACATTTTTTTCTCTCCCTTTGCTGCGAGCGTAGTCCAGATGAGGGTGATAAAATGTTACAGACAATCTGAATGGCCCTCAGTTATTATCTTCTTCTCACAGCAATGATCTTAACCAGCAGCAGCGAGTAATGTAGTGAGTGCTTTGTGGAATCTTTTAGCCCCGTTAGTCTACATACAGGCAGCTCTACCTTATTTGTGAAGGTTATTGGGGCTGTATGCAGCCTGAAAAGGAATATCTGCAGACACCACTCAAGGCTGAAAAATGGTAATGCCAACTATGTTTCTTGTTACAAAAACAAACATTTAATCCATTTATTTTTTTGTCAATATTGCTCTAAAAAGATTAATTGAAAGCAAACCTTGCTTGGAAATGTTAAAGTATGATTTAGTTTATTCAGTATCCTTTTGTATAGACTAGCTTTCTCATGATGGGTGTAGACGCCACTTATCCAACTTACTATTACACCATAGAGATGAATTTGCTTACCATTTAATAACATTAAAACCATTGGACAAGAGATAACGTTTAACTTGAGCCTAGGTTAGTATAATGTGCTTCCCTTTGTGGTGTCTTCATGGAGAGCAAAGGAAAACAAAACACAAGTGTCAGTCCAGTGTAGCAGAATCTCATCTATCTGGGGAAGAAATATCTGATATTACTTTCTTGCCCTGCAATATTAAAAAATCTACATGTTTAATCAGCTACATTCACGAAGTCAGTCAGAAAAGCTGTGGGCCAATAATATCTCTTGATTCACACCGAGCAGGCCCATATCAGCAGTAGATCACGCTAAATGTTGCATCATAATTAATGCATGACCACGGATAGGGAGTCTTCATTATGAGGCATTATCTAGATTCCCTCTTCCTCCACACTGTACCATGTAATATTCCGGTAAAGGAAAAGCATTTTAACCCCTTTTGGTAACACTTTACAATAAGATTACATCAATTAGCATTACTTAATGCATTAATAAACATTAACTAACCATTAATTAAGTTGTGTAACCATGCATATTTTTGTTCATGTTAACTAAGGTATTAATTTATGCATTATTTACCATTAATTAATGCCTTAACTAACTGGTAATCTCAGTTAAGTAAGGTATCTTTTTTACCATTAGTTAACACAGTAAGAAGGGTTGAATAACTGTTAACAACAGTTATTTAAGGTGTATATTATATCATTAGTAAATGCAATACTAAGCCTTGACTAACTGTTAATAACACTTAACTAAGGTGTTACGGTGGAGTGACAGAACGGACCCAAACACGCAACTCAGTTTCACAAAGGGTTTATTTGCAATAAGGAGAAAGGTAAGGGAGAAGGTTTGTGGGGAGTTGGACGCCAAGGAACAGTGAATGGGCAAGGCAACAGGCCAGGAGGGACGGTGGAAGCCAGGGAACGTGGAGCGAGGAGTGAGGAGTAGCAAGGCGAGGAGCGAAGCGGAGCGGCGAGGAGCAGGGAGCCGCGAGGAGAGGAATGGAGGCTGAGGCCGGCTGACCGGAGATGGAGAATGGAGCAGTGGCTGTGATGGAGAAACACAGAGAAGAAAGTTAGTACAGTGACCCAGGAGAATAAGACTAGAAGACATTTGACGAGATGTACGAAAGTCACCATGCAGGGTGAAACGACAATCCAGATGGTGAGTAGAACCAGGGTTTAAATACTGTGCTTGATTGAAGTTGATGACTGGCAGGTGTGTATGGCAGGTGTGTTCAATCAGCTGGCTGGTGCAGGCAAGAGGGGAGGGGGGAAAACAGAGCGACACAGACTAACGGAAGAGGATAACAGAACAGGGGGCTGTTGCACAAAAGTAGAATGAAGAAATCCAGGATAACTGAAAAAGCGCAGCTTGATCCGCTCATCATGGCTTAATCGGTTGCACGTTTTCCGAGCCAGGATGAGAAGGTGAAGCTATGTCAAGCCAGGTGTACATAGCTGGGATAAGTGCACGTCCATGGCTTTCTTAAATAGACCACGGTATCGATCACAGATTTACTGATGCAGAAATGGAAAAGACATATGCGGCATATGTTTCACCCGCTGAGCAGCAGCTTCTAATGGAAAATTACGAGGAGGTACGGATATAATATATGCTATGCAAAAAGGGAAATATGGATGTTGTTATCAAACGGAGACAAAAAGCCCGACAGACAATAGCGGACCGACTGAATGCGTAAGGATTTAAAAAGATCTACTTAGGCCTACTAGTCACTCCACATTTTTACAAAGTTGTACACTCTGTTTTAATTGCTTTAATATGCTTGTTTTATGTGTTGGTTTTATTGCTGTATCTGTTATGTGCTAAATGTGCTGGTTTTACTGTACTTTTACTTTGAGTAGCCTGTAAAGCACTATATAAATAAAATGTATTATTTATTATTATTATTATTTAGCTTACTTTGCCTTAAAGATGCCATATTATGCTCATTTTCAGGTTCATACTTGTATTTTAAGGTTGTACCAGAATAGGTTTACATGGTTTAATTTTCCAAAAAACACCATATTGTTGTTATAGCACATCTCTCTCTCACTGCTGCGGCTCCTCTTTTCACCTTGTGTTCAGGTCTCTGTTTTAGCTGACATTGTAGACTATCACGAGGAGACTGCACACCAGGCTGAAAGACACCGTAACCATGCCTAATGCATGAGTCTATAGGGGTTTTCCCACCGGAGGGATTTTTGCAGTTCTTAGAACTAAAACGTTCCTAGAACACTTTTTTCGTCGTGTTCCCACCGGATAAATTTGGGGATATTTTAGTTCTTCTGGCCGTATTTCAGGACTTTTTTAGCTCCTACTTCAGAGCAGGGTCTTTTCCCTTTTTCCCTTTTCCCTTTTCCTAGGTCTACTTGATTGGTCGAAATTATAAGTCTTATAATATCTTATTCATCATTAAAGTCACTTCTGACAACGTTTTAGGCGAGAAATGAACTGTTTAGATTTCGAATATAGGCAGTCTTCCGAAAATCGTTGCCGAATTGACAATTTGCTTCAAAGTTTTCGGAGCTCCATAACTGAAGGGACTGGCAGTTGGTGGCTGCCCGGGAACGCTTGTTTGCTGGTCGGCCTGTCTTCCTGGGATGCCTCGCTGTAAACGACCGGACTCTCAGACCGCGGTCTCGTAAGAGGCTTTTATTTCGCCGCTGTTTGTTTAAATATCACAACACATGTCCATCATGAGATTAACGGAACGTGTAGTTAACTGCGTTGGTCCGCTGTGCATGCACACACACGGCGAGAGAGAGAGAGAGAGAGAGAGGGAGAGAGAGAGACTCCAGCCTAGTCTTTAAACGCTGCTGTTCAAACTCCGTTATGAGGATCCCAGCAAGGCACAACAGGAACATTCTGGTGTTCTCCTCCATCATGCTGCTTTGTTGTTGTATGTGGCGCTAAGGTCTAGTGACGATGTTATAAAGACCGTTGCGGTGCTTGCGTCACTCCCTTACCCCTCCTACCAGTCCCTGTGGCCACTTGGCCGGTGGGAATGCAAATGGAAAAAAAGATTTTTGGGGAGAGTAGTTCATAGAACTGCTTAGAAGTGTACTTTTCCCCTAAAAAGTACAAGTACTATCCAGTGGGAAAACCCCTTATGTAATCAAACGGTTGTCTAACGGTTCTCGGCAAGTGTGAGTTATTAACCGATACCAGAAACCTTTATTTCCTGTGCATCTTAGATGATTTGTGTACATAGAAATTCATAAGCATTACCAATGGATATCACATACAAATAAATACACGTCATGTGTCTCGGTTCTCGGCAAGTTTGAGTTATCAACCGATCCCTTTGCCTTTGTGTCTCGTCTCGTGCAGGCTAATATGTTGACATGCTAGCTTTACTTGCACAACACTCATTTCCAAGTTTGTAAAACTCTTAAACGGCATATCATAAAGTGACTCAAAATAGAAACGGTATTTAAAAAGGAAGTCTTTGTGAACCATTAGTTAAAGAAAGCCAGACCATCTTTCAACGTGTAAAGATCTGACTGATCTAGTGAACGATCAATTGTTGCATCCGTAGCTTTTGCATGCATTTAAAAGAAATTGATAGGTTTTGAGAGAGGACAGCTATTCAGAAGACATGCCAATGAAGATGACAATAGGGGGAAATGTCCAGTGCAATCTCCATGAAGGACTCACACTGTAAAAGCTCTGAGTCTTCAGTGGAGAGAAAGAAGAAAACTGACTGAGTCAAACTCAAAATCAAATGAAAACCTTTTTTTTATAATTTGAATATGTGTGTTTAAAAGAAGGTTGTCCTGAAGATTTGATTTCACGTTGGCAATGTTTCACTAATGTTTAAAAGCTGTGTGAATGTTTAAGTCAAAGAGTATTAAACTATGAATCATTGTTTAGTAATGATTATTCAGTATTGTTATAGGCCTACATTAATTACATGTTAGTAAAGGTGCATATGTTCTCAACCTTACAATAAGTCTACCAAAGAGCATTAATAACTGTTTAGTTAGGGTTTAATAATGCTTATTCAGTATTATTGTACTTTAATTAAGTATCAGTTAAGGTGCATATGTTCTCTACTATAAAATAAGTCTACAAAAGAGTATTAATAACTGTTTAGTTATGGTTTAGTAATGCTTATTCAGTATTGTTGCACAATAATTAAGTATTAGTTAAGGTGCATATGTTCTCTGCTTTACAATAAGGCTACAAAAGAGCATTAATAACTGTTTACTAATGTTTACTAATGCTTATTCAGTATTGTTATAAATGAATTAAGTATTACTTAAGGTGATAATGTTCTCTACTTTACAATAAGTATACAAAAGAGCATTAATAACTGTTTACTTATGGTTTAGTAATGCTTATTCCACATTGTTATACATTAATTAAGTACTTGTTAAGGTGCATATGTTCTCTACTTTATAGGAAGGATACAAAAGACCATTAATAACTGTTTAGTTATGGTTTAGTAATGCTTATTCAGTATTGTTATACATTAATTATTAGTTAAGGTGCAGATGTTCTCTTCTTCACATTAAGTATACAAAAGAGCATTAATAACTGTTTACTTATGGTTTACTGTAGAAAAGGGTTCGACCAAGTTTAAAAGGCCAGAGTCTTTCTGACCCCTTCGGTCAGCTTCTCCTACTTTACCCTTTTTTGTGTTCGTTAATGGCAGACCAGGAAATGAATAGTCAGGATTCGTTCAGTTAAAATATAATATATCTTTATATCTTTATTTTAGCTCCTTCAAGACTTCTCTCACCCTTGTCACCAACACAGTCTCTCCGGGTCTGACCCCGGACCTCGCCTTTCCCTATCATTTTATTCGTCTTTGGGTTCCTCCTTCCGTCATCGCGTCTGGGCCGCCAATCGTTTGGATATCATTCAGACTTTCTGTCTCCGAAAGGACAGTGAAGCTGCGCGCTAGCCTTGGGATTGTTTTCATTCTCTTCTCCCCTCTGAGGGCTATTTCACAAAAGCAAGATAAGGGATTAAGCCGGGATTTCCCAGTTATCCTGGCTCAATTTAGCCTTGACTCGGTTTCACAAAAGCAGAGGCACCTAAGTTACCATGGAGATTTATTCTGTACAGCTAGCCTGCTCCTGACCAGGCAAACAGCCAGGAGTTATTAATCCTGGAGCCTTTTCTGCTCACTCAGCAGTGGTTTTACCTTATTATTATCAGCCTGCATTAAAAGACAACAGGTGCATATAGCTGTTCATTTAAGTACTGTTATTATTTAAAGTTGTGACCATTATTTTTCATAATTAGTAAA
Source organism: Gymnocephalus cernua (assembly GCA_023631565.1). Taxonomy (NCBI): domain Eukaryota; kingdom Metazoa; phylum Chordata; class Actinopteri; order Perciformes; family Percidae; genus Gymnocephalus; species Gymnocephalus cernua. Next base: position 10,395,259 of record CM042427.1, on the reverse strand, counting down.
GTGACAGTCGTTGCTACTGTTATATTGCTGTATGAAGACTGCTGTTCATATTGTTGTTAGAAGTTTGGTGAATATATTATGACAGTTGAGATCATTAGAAAAGGCTGATAAAGTTGCCAAATGTGATTTAAATGAAGTCAGTTACTAAGGGCAATATATAAAGTTCTGTACATGTGTGTTTCTATAGTGGACCAATGCACCTTCAATTATTTTAGTTAATTAATGTTTTTTGTATTCTTTAACAATAAAGGATTCAATAAAATGGCATTCTTAGCACACAATTTGTGTTGTCCAGTAAACTGGGACTATAATTTAGGAGAATTGTACAATTATAAAACCCTATCCTAATTGTACAATCCTGTCAAATTATAGTCTTAGTTCACTGAACCAATAACTATATAGTGTAGACTACTGTACATTCATGTAACAACAGGGAGAGGACAACCCAATGTTGACCTCATCTTTTGCTGGGGGGCAATAACTGATGAATATAACTCAGTTACATTCATGTTTACAGTGTGCATTATATTTATCACTTAATTATCTTCATAGTTTCTAGATTTTAGAGTCCAATTTCTTCAGTGTCTTTCTTTTCTATCTTCGTATATACGAGGGAGCAAAACATATAATATGTAAAGAAGGAAACTCATCCTCTATAAAAAAAAAGTGAGAAAGCATGGCAGATAACAGCTGACTGACTGAATGATAGTCTAAAAATATACATTTATGAACTACTGCTCTTAACTGAAACCATTCAATGAGTTACTTGTCATTTGCAAAAACAAACAGTTGTACACTTTGCATAAAAAGCAAGCAGTGGAAGTTAATATGACTTATGACATTTATATTGTAGTCCATGAGAGAGAGGGAGAAACAGTGAGAGAGATATTTATGCATTATATTCTAGCGTTGTATAAAATGGATCTTCATGGTAAATTTCCTGAGGAACATTATCTTCTGCTTACTTTTAAGACAAAGAGTACAACGGTTAATTTGTGTAAATGATTAGTAGCCTAATCCTTGGATGGTATGATTATGACGGTCTTAATTCAGAGCAGTGGTCGGTTACTGTATATTTAGGCTGCTTACGCATTCAGTCGGTCCGCGATCGTCTGCCAGGCTGTCTCTCGCTGTTTCATTACAGCGCCCGTGTTTCTTGTTTACAAATAATATGTTTCACGTTATCATACTTCTACAAGAAGCTGCTGCTCACTCTGTATAAACTATGAACAAAGCGTATTCTCCATTGTAGCATCAATAAATCTGTTAAGGAAATACGTGAACGCGCATCTATCCGAATGACTTCAGCCCGGCTCGACCTAGTCGCTCCTCCTCAGCCTGGCTTGGCCTTCGTGAAACGCACCAAGCCAGGCTGCACAGATTAGACTAGGTCAAGTCTCGCTTTATCAGTTATCCTGGATTTATATATTCTACTTTTGTGAAACAGACCCCAGGTCTCTAAACATTAGGAGCATTCTGTTCCAAATGTTTATCAGGAGCACTTTTGCTCAAGTAAATCTGAACACGTCTTATCTTACACCAGCCAGAGAGAAAGAGACAGTGAGGCGATCCCAGCTACAGGAAATTATTATTCTTAAATACCAAATAATTCTTACATTTACTAATGCTTATTCAGTATAATTATACATTAATCAATTGAGCATTTATGGTTAAGTAATGATTATATAGCATACACAATAATGTATATAGGTCGGGCTTTAAGGAAATGTCTACATGAAGACAAAGGAACAAGCAAACCTCTGCATGGAGACTATGGAGTCTTTTCACTGATCGCACCCTCTACCACAAGTAAGTCATACGTTGGAGGATGGACATATATAGTTGACAAATGTGGACAACCATAACCCATGAATAAACAATAAAAACAGTTTTCTCATAATGACATGGCTTGGCTGTGAACCTTAAGCCATAGCCTACATGCTGTCAAACATCTTTATCAAACACCGAGTAATATTAGGAAATACCTTAATTAACATAAATTAAGGCTTTACTTGTTATCAAGAGACGTTTGTTAACATTTACCCAATGTTCAATATTGTATGATTAACTGGTAAATGATGATTGTTACTGGATTAACTGAGGGTAAAATAGACACCTTAGTTAACTAGTATTAACAGTTAGTCAAGGCTTTTTACAGCATTAACTAATGGAAAATAGACACCATAGTTATTTTTTTTCAACATTAAATAATGGTAAATTGTACACCTTAGTTCGCTGTTATTAACAGTTAGTCAAGGCTTGTTACTGGATTAACTAATGGCAAAGTAGACACCTTAGTTAACTGTTAATAACAGTAAGTCAATGCATTTACTAATGGTAAATATATCCCTTAGTTAACTGTTACTAACAGTTTGTCCAGGCTTTTCATTATATTAAGTAATAGTAGTAAATACACCTTAGTTAAGTGTTATTAACAGTTAGCCAAGGCTTAGTATTGCATTTACTCATGATATAATATACACCTTAATTAACTGTTGTTAACAGTTAGTCAACCCTTCTTACTGCATTAACTAATGGTAAAAAGACACCATACTTAACTAAGATTAACAGTTAGTTAAGGCATTAACTTATGGTAAATAATGCATAAATTAATACCTTAGTTAACATGAACATAACATGAAATAAGCATGGTTAATAAGTGTTATTATACCCAACTTAATTAATGGTTAATTAATGTTTATTAATGCATTAAGTAATTCTAATTGATGTAACCTTATTGTAAAGTATTATCTGTTTTATAGTGGGTAAATTAATAATTTATGGATTTTGTGCTGCTATTGCGGACCATTCTTGTTTACCTGAACATTTGAAAGTGAAAAAATTAATATGCTGTAATTCATATGTATGCCACGTATTTCTTGCTGTATGCAGCACAGTGACTGCTGCTGTATTTGACCGACTGCGTATAGGAGGTCGGGTAGATACGTAGGTCATAAAACACAGTAATTCAAGACAAGATGGCGGGAATGGAGTTTGCTTTCCGGAAATCAAAATATTTTCAGCCAGGAAACACATTTTCGTTCCTCAAGAGTGTTTTAATCCAAAGCACAATGTTTTTCTTAAACTTAACTAGTCGTTTTGTTGCCTAAACTTTTGGCGACTGTTGTCACCGCATGACGCTTGCTTTTTGTTAGCTAAACTCAACTGTAATGTCCGCTGAAACGACCGACGATGACTTAGTGTCGGCTTAACTCAATTGCCAACTGGCGCTGATATGAGCGACCGCTCACGGAGCTCTGTAGCCTGCGTCCCTTGATCAGCTGGTAGTCGCCTAACTCCGTAGGATATCATACGAATGGGTGTGCATAATTAATGAGAATGCGTTGGATTGTGAGATCCGATGGAGTGACTTTACACAAGACAATGAGAGGATTTGTTACAGGACAAAACACCCTGTGCCAATACCAATACTAACATCTCTAAAGACAAAGGATAAACATTCAGATACACATACAGTACTGACTTCACGATCTATTCCCTGTGTGCATGTTTAGTAGCCCCTGTCCTTCACTGAGCCCATAGACACGTATTAATATAATGTACCTCAGTCTTGGTCTGCAAATAAGACTTACATTTCCAACCATTAGCTTTTTGCCTTTTATGAAATTGTCATCTGAAAAAGTGTCTTTGTGTGTCAGTGAGAATGTAGCTTACAATTTCAGGTAGTCATCTTCATGCCACTTTTAATAATAGTAAAAACGGTTGGAGAGCCATTTTGGGGAGATGTGTAGTCAGCAGAGTCAGTGTAGGGGGGGGGGGGGGGGGTCTGAGACTGGTGATGTAGGAAGTTAGGATGTCACTCCTGGTTGTGCTGCCAACTCAGCTGGTGCTTTCTTCTACACACTACAGTGGATACACACACACACACACACACACACACACACACACACACACACACACACACACACACACACACACACACACACACACACACACACACAAACAGTTTTCTGCGCCCTCTCTCTCTCAGTCATACACTTCAAAAGCCCGCCTTTCTGGGTGTGAAATAACTTCTTTCCTGGCCGACTTCACATTGTGCTGTAATTGCACACCTTCATCTCTTGTTCCTTTCTCCCCCCCTATTACTGCTTTCCATTCTCAGTCAGGCTCCACTTATGTCTTCCTTAAATGGGTAATCAACATGAAATTGCTATAAACTGCAGAGGATCTGCTCTGTAAAAAGCTTAATTTACCTACAGTCTTATCATGAACCATCACTTCTTTTATTATATAGTGTCTTGTATCATATTGCAACCGCAGCTGTTACTGTCAAATTTGGTATCGTATTCTTGTATTAAAATGTAGTAATTTTAAAATCTGTCTGCATACATTTGGCGATGAATGCCGTGCAACCAGTAACCAGTAACAGCTCCAACACAGTGTTCGTGATTCGACTGGTCATGACTGTTTTCCAAGACGGTGCCTGCATGTAAACATGAATGCTACTGTCTTCATAATCTATCTTTTTAATGAACTAAAAGTTCTCAATGCTTCGGTTTACATGTAGGGACCCTCATTTTACAGGTAGGAACCCTCATTATGCTGCCATGGAAGTGTGGTGATATTTTGAGCCTAGTTAGTGGTATAACATAGCGATTTACCCTCTGCCCCGAAGGCTAACGTTAGCAGCTAACCACCGGTTTGCGGTAGCTTGTTTAAAGCTAGAAACACATTTGATTAGCATGAAAACATATCCCAGAGAATGTTTGAACTCGGTACACATATGTTATTAACCCCTAGGTTCATTTTGCGCCAGAACTGTCCTTTAAGGGGTAACGTAGTTTTTTTTTTCCAACCTGAACCCTATTTGCCTATGTTTTTGTGACTAATGAGAATAACAATCTTTGAAACTGGTCAAGTATTGAGCAAGACAGCGAAACAAGCTACAATGGAAGTTACTGGACAATTGCAAAACTTAATTATTTATTTTTTTTGCTTACTGTATATTACCACTGACATTGTCAGATTATTGTGCCTGACAAGTTTCTGACAACATTATGGAAAGGATCTCTACAGAGATAAACCTTTTTGGTATAGATTAAGATACTTTTTTTTTAACATGCAACATCCCCGAAATCACTTTTGACAGAAAGAAAGTAAAACTCCTCTATCCGCTGTTCCAACAATCACCACTCTGCTGGCTCTATTTAATTGTGTAACGTTTGTAGTTGTTCATTATAAAAATCTGTATTGCCCTTCACAAACTTTTTTATGAATATTGACCACCACCATCAATTTCAAGTATTCCTGTTTTACATTTTACATTTGCGCTTACATGAACTGTGGTCGACGATCCATAGTCATGCGCCATCTTGAAATACGTTAGCCAATAAGGGACATACAGGACATACTGCTCCGCCTTTCACGTTTTCGACTCACAGCTGCTGCTAATGGGTATCGTCGCTTCCCGGCCCCGGCAAGTTTGAAGAAGGAAACCAGGGAGGACCACACGTATTCAGAATCTAAATTTCAGGAACATTAGTCTTCTTCTTTGCCCAGAATAAGAAAACGGGTATTGAATATATATATTTTATCCATGCAAATCAAACATTCTGTACATTACTGCCTGACATGACTATGATTATACAGTCATGCAGCTTTGTGAGGCTGTACTTAGACACAGTGGTGCTTTGAGCTAAATTCTACATGCTGATGTTTAGCAGGTACAATGTTAACCATTCTCATTAAACTTTTATTTAGTTTAGCGTTTTAGCCTGCTAACATTAGCTAATTAGCACAAACCACAAAGCACATCTGAGGCTGATGGCAGTGTCATTATTCTTACAGGTATTTGGTCAGAAATGAAAGTATTGGATTAGATTTAATTAGGCAGCACTACGTGAAACTCATGGGATCTCCAAAGATATCACTAACACAGAGAGGGATATGAATGTTTGCACCATATTTATATCCCCCTTCAGTTATTTCCGTAGCTTCCATATTAAAATTCAGTTTTTAATGTTGAATGAAATCCATGTTCAAATACTTGATTTATCTTTGGCTTGTTTTATTATTGTCAGAGTTAGCCCATGAGTTTCAAGTTCATTGTCCATACTCACCCTCATAATTTTATCTAACTCTCCACATAACAACAGCCAATTAGATTGCTTGTTCCTTCACTATCAGCAACACCGACAGATGGTGGAGACCCAATTACAAACATTTGCAGTTTCATTCAAGGTAGGGACTGCTGGCATGGGGATTAGCAATTATAGAGCAAGTGTGAGTAGGTGTGTGTGTGTGTGTGTGTGAGTGTGTGGAGATAGATAGATAGATAGATAGATAGATAGATAGATAGATAGATAGATAGATAGATAGATAGATAGATAGATAGATAGATAGATAGATAGATAGATAGATAGATAGATAGATCGATCTGGGATTGCATATGCATATGAACAAGTCTGTAGGTCTTATCAGAGGAGTGGATGAATCTTGAGATGCATTTAGACTGTAGATGTTTGATCTGAAATATTTATCTTTCAGATTTCTGATAATTAACTACCAATCAAATTTCTGATTTCTGATAATTAACTATCAATTAAGGGCCCTGAGGCACAGGATATATCCTGCTTTTCAAAGAAAGATAAAGAGAAGAAAGAAATGGAAACTATTCTGATTTAATTCTGTTGAACAGAATGGTATGGAACTGTTTACAACATATTTACAAGACGGGATGGGTAAGGGTACGGGAAGGGGTTGGGGAATAGAGGGGTTGTGCTAGAGAATTACATATTTATTATGCTCCAGCTAATTCTTAGCCAATCTGAAAACGACCTGTTAGTATCCAACAAGTCAATATTTGGAGTTAAAAGGATACCTTGAGACAGCAAACCAGAAGCTGGTTGTTCTTAGATATGAGCAGTGCAAATCTCCACAACATCTTCCATTCCTCCTACATTTAGAGCCACATCTAGCAGGTCTCTCTCTCTCTCTCTCTCTCTCTCTCTCTCTCTCTCTCTCTCTCTCTCTCTCTCTCTCTCTCTCTTTCTCTCCATGTCTTGCACTGTCCTCATCCAGTTTTCTTTGTGAGCCAGCTCCTCTTCAGCTCCGTCTCCACGCAGGCTGTAGTTTGCCTTCTTTTAGTTGACCCTTGTGAAGAAGTTGACTTTTTGTTTTTTAGCTACTCTTGGCTCACCTCCATCTGCCCAGCAGGCCAATCTGCCCCTTCATAGCTTTATTCTCCTCCTTGAGAGATTTTATCTCAGCAGTGGTAGAGTGCATCTCTTAGTCCCTGCACAACTGAGTTGTGACAGAGCTGGCCTGATTTGGGCCGTAAAAAGGCAGCATCAAACTGCTTTGGCCTGAAATCTGAAAGACTGAAACATGAATGTAGTTCTTAGTTAAGAATACTTATGTTGACATTTGAAACACAGAAAAAACACAACCTGTACACACAATTTAATCTACTGTAGTCTAAGGTCAGCAGTCCTTGGAGCATGCCTCAACAGAAAGCAACCAACAACTTAAATTCATACATATTTGAACACCAAACATGTTTAGACCATGGAGTATTACAAGTGTTAGTTACTACCAAATTACCACAGACATGCTTCCACCTAAATGTTTGTAACTGCATTGTTCATATTTGTTATTTGTTTGGGTTTAAGTTTTTGATTATATTATTTAGGTGAAATGTGAGATAAGGTTTGGGTCATAGTTTTCAGTCAGACATTACACACATGCTTGGTTAGTTACAAAGCAAATTTCACTTTATTTCCATTTATAATACATTGCTGAGTGACACTAATAGAAGGTCATCTGTTTTGGCATCCTGAGAGATCCTCAATTAATAACTGAGTCATGGCACGGATGAGATTATGTACATGTGTAGATGGACTGAAGACTGAATTGTATTTGTTGGATAAAAGGTTCTGGAGTATCTACGGGAAGAGACGAAAATGTAACCTGATGAGCCAGATGGTTTGTCTGAGAAGCCATCATTTGAAATGGTTTGGGAAAGTGCAGGCACTTTCAAAATGGCAGGGGGATTTTGTGAACCATCTGTCTATCACGTCCGCCATTGTTTTGCTGCTGTTTGGACACAAACACCTTTACTTTAAGCCTAGTCTATATCCTCGACGTTCCACTTCCGGGATTGTTCCGGTGGCACAGGAAATTTTCCGTGTCCTTCTGCTTTCTTTGTGTTGCCGTTCTAACCTCCGGTGGATTTCTGAGGACTCTGGTTAACTGCTCCTCAGATCTCTGCAGGGTAAATCCAGACAGCTAGCTAGACTATCTGTCCAATCTGAGTTTTCTCTCGCACAACTATTTTTCAGCGGTTCTGTGCAACACTTAGTGCCGCCCATGATGGTTCTGATTGGTTTAAAGAAATGCCATTAAGTGAGTGCATGTTTTCCTCCCATCCCCGAATGCTGTGTGGAGTAGCCAGACCATCCTTCAGTGTGCTTTGGAGGAGGGTCTGGCAAAGCGAGACAAGATGGATTTTTGTGTGATCTAGTGATATCGCGAGAAAATTCAGCTCCAATGCAAGGTCTTTACCAACTCCTGACGAAAATTCAGCTCCATGTTAGACTCTCCGTGTGTCTGCTGGAAAGACAGGGAGTCTGTTGGAGCTTTGACAGTTACTAGAAGCACATTTATAGCCCCTTGAGAGAGTCACTGGGCCCTATTTTAACGATCTAAGCTGCGTTTAGGGCATGTACGTGTCAATCCACTTTGCTAGTTTTACGGTGGAAAAAAGGGTTCTTTCGCCAGGCACATTTCGAAAGGGTTAGCAATACACCATGAATGCACCTGAACACACCTCCCTGTAAGACCAGCACGCCCATGGGCGCAGGTGCATTTGCTAAACAACGTGGGCGCTGAATAGGAAATTGACAACTGCATCGGTCTTACGTAAACTAGCAGACACTTTCATCGGGCTTTGCGCTGCTCCGCGTGCAAGATAGGGCCCACTGTGTTGCAGCTGGGCTAGAAGCTCTAGTGAGAGGCTCACCAGCATGTGTGTGTGTGTGTGTGTGTATGTGTGTGTGTGTGTGTGTGTCATGCACAGTGTTCTTATGTTAACCTTGCCGCAGACTCTCAGCGGTCAGTCACTCACCTCTGACAAGCATGACTCACACCTATGCCTTCTCTCATTGGTCAGCGACAATTCATGACTAACCTGTCCTCTGAGGAAATTTGACAGCAGCTATTGATGGGCACGAATGTGGGACAAGGCTTAGCGTGAGTGTGTGTGTGTGTGTGTGTGTGTGTGTGTGTGTGTGCGCGTGCGTGCGTGCTTGTGCGTGTGTGTGTGTGTGTGTGTGTGTGGAATGCCACAGTAACATAAATGGTCTGCCAATGCTTTCAACAACCTTGTGTCCATGTGTGTACCTCAGTGCACACAACAAAACACAAATACACCAATGAACCAATAACAAAAGACTAAACACAAATATTTTTCATGAAGCTCCTATCTGGAAATTGTAAATTGTTGGCAGTGGCAGGTAAAATTGTCAAGCCATGCGTCACTTTGGCGGACAGGGAACATGCACAACAGAAAGACACCATGCAATGTAATGTGTAAATATATTTAGCTTTGAATGACATCATTCTTTACATTCAATTGTGTCTTAATGATCTTAATGTTATTCATTCATTAAAAAAAAGAATACTTGTGACAGTCCAAAGAAGTTCATTTCAGACACTGCTCATATTGTTCAATTAATGATTTAATAACGCAGTCAATAGTCTTTTGGGGTCAAATTTATTGTCCTAAAACAAATTCTTACAAAAAACAAACAATACAAAACACACTACACTATCATGAGGAATAGAGCAACAGTCATTTCCAAGACACAAGGGGAGGGCATAAACTGGATATGTATCTTGGTTAGTTATTTAAATGATAAGCGGAAAGCAATTAAAGGTAGTTCAAATGAATGCATGTAAGATTGTTTGTCATGTTAGGTCCATCCACTATGAAAGTAATTCTAAGTGAAACAAGGCTGATGATGTAAATAAACTGTATTTATATAGCACTTTTCCAGTCTTAACGACTGCTCAAATAAACATTCACATATATTTACACTCTGATGTATCAAGGGAAACTCAGGGTTCAGTGTCTTCCCAGGGACACTTCAACATGGGACTGCATCGAACCACCAACCTTCCAATTGGCAGGCAACCGCTCTACCACTGAGCCACAGCCTCCCATATAACGTAAAGTGTCTTAAAATATGTTGTGCATAATAAATATCTTTGACTGATAAAAACATTGCACAGCAAAGCTGAATTAAAAGGTTCATAGCATTATTTTTTTTCCCATTTGCATAAGAGATTATGGAAATAACAGACATTAGTGAAGAGTGCCAGGATGAAGTGACCTCCCTGAACTTTTACTATAGCTTCATAAGTGCCAAACATGTAATTCACAGCCCCAAAAAAACATCTCAAAGAGTTAGAAATTCCTGTAAAAAATATATTAATTTGCTTAGCCTCACACTCCGTTTCTCTTTAATGAGCCAAGTGTCGTTGGGATCAGAGATGATGATAGCGGAGGCTAGAGAGCAGAACGAGGAGGAGTTTATCAAACGTACTGTATAGCTTCGCTTGCTAACTTCCCTCACTCGATCCTGCCTGGCTGAATGGAGTCGAGTGTTATTGCCCATGACAGGAGTGGGTTTGAGATGGAAATCACTTAAGAGGCAAGAATCTGTTGAGGCGGGTGCCGGATGAAAAAGATCTAATATGTCTCGCTCCTCTTTCCCCTAGCACTCTGAAGTCAAACCCTTTTTTTTTTTTTCACACCCATTCTCCTCACCTCTCATGCTCATCTCCGGTGCTCACTTCCCCCTCACATTGCTTCAAAAAAGGGAGAAATAATCATGCCACATCATTCATGCCAAAACCCGTATCATCATCTTCACCCTCACTGTCACTCCTCATTGTCACCCCTTTTTTTTTGTTTCACTCACAGGATGTACGTTTTTTTTAATTGGAAACTTGAAGTAGCATCAGACGTTATCTGCTTCTCCCCAGCGAGGCAACCTCAGCCTCTTTCTCTCCTTTATCCTTGTAGTTTACCGAGTCGTGTCATTGTGGCTTAATGTGAGTAATTTGCCATTGAAGATTCCTCCACAAACGAGCAGTGCAGAACAAGTGGTTCCCCTAGAAAGCTGCGTTCTTCCTCTGAAGGTGTCACTGTGTGTGTGTGTGTGTGTGTGTGTGTGTGTGTGTGTGTGTGTGTAGCACTGCTGCTCTGGATTAGAAGACTAGGTCGGAAACCTATGAGGACATGATGACACTTCATATGCTTTCTGTACTATCTAGCTGATAAAGCACAGGAATTGGTTTGGAAAAGTGCCTAAGTGGCACTTTTTGTACAGACCACAGTCTTTTTGGGAGTCCTAGTTAGAGAGTGCATGGAGAGTAGCTGCATTTGGTATTTCAGTGTATGACCAATTTCCGCTCTGGCTTTAAAGACATTTGGAGACGTTATATGCATGCATACAGTAAATCAGTTAAAGTGCCCATATTGTGAAAAAAAACAACACTTTTTCTGGGATTTGGGGTGTTATTTTGTGTCTCTGGTGCTTCTACACACATACAAACTTGGAGAAAAAAAACATCCATGCTGTTTTGAGTGAGATACAGGTTTCTGAATGTGTCCTGCCTTCAGTCTCCGGGTGAGCTGTTCAAAATCTGCAGGGCTATCTAAGTCATCGGCCGAAATATTTGGTGTGTGCTAACCACTTTAGCTAACACCACATCACCTAGCTGTTTCTCCAACTTCGGTCAGTACAAGGCAGGATTAGCTGGGAGACTTCTTCTAAACGAGTGTGCACTTCCGATTTTGCGTTCTATACAATTGCTTTTGTAGATTAGGGTGAACTTGTGTGTGTTGTAGCAGTGTTTTGCCATTGAGAATGAGGTGGCTAACCGCTAGCAGCGCTAGCTTCTAGCTAGTAGGCCTTACCTAGCTACTGCGCAGTAACTAGCTACTGCGCATGTGCGACTCGCAACAAAGATGGGATAGAAGTGAAATGTCTCTGTAGCTAAAACCGAGAGCTCAACACACAGGGTGAAAATGAGGAGCTGCAGCAATGTGCAGTACAACAAAAATATGGTGTTCTTTGAAAATGAAACCACGTAAACCTATTCTGGTACAACGTCTAAATACAATTATGAACCTGAAAATGAGCATAATATGGGAGCTTTAAGAAGTCAATTTAGTTCAAGCATCTCATCCCATTTATCACAAGAAGTGTATTTATTTAAAATTTTCTAAAACAGTGACACTCAAAGTGGGGTCCGTGGCAGAGTCCCAGGGGGGCCGTGGACATTTTTTAGATTCATTCATATTTAAATTTTACAATTTGTTTTGTAAAGGCTTTATAGTTCAACAAATATAAAAAAATGTATATGTATACTTTTTGGTTTTAGATAGATTAGATTCCAATCTAACAAATCTATAACTCTTAGAATCTTCAAATGTTAAATACATGTCTTATATCTTTCTAATACATTTCTCTTGTGTTGTTCTTTCACATAACTCAGACTATGGAAGTAAATAGTGAAATTATTTCAGGCGACATACATGAGGGGGTCTCCGTCATATTCTCTACTGTAAGGGATCTTTGGCTTGAGAGCCTCTGCCCTAAAACCATTCATGAACAAAAATGGAATACACTGCTTCATGTCTGTGTGCTGGTAACATCACATTTGTAATCTACACATTTTCTTACAGGCCTATACATCGACAGAGTATCCATTTATATATATATATTAGGGCTGTCAAATGATTAAAATTTTTAATCAAATTAATCAGAATTTTCAGTGGATTAATCAGGATTAATCACTATTTGCAATTACACCTGAATCCTAACCATTTTTTTTCTGAAATGCATACCAAAAGATACTAGTGCTGTCAAGCGATTAAAATATTTAATCGCATTAATGTCATAGTTAACTCGCTATTAATCGCACATTTTTATCTATTCTAAATGTCCCTTGATTTCTTTTTGTCCCATTATATTTTCTCATTTTAATTCTCTTATCAACATGGAAAAGTAGATTGGCTTGCTTTGTGACAATGTTTTTTTTATTGAAAACAACATTGTCATATACGTTATGTTCAATTTCACACTAACATTCACACTTGGAGCTAATAATCTGTCACATAATGTAACGCTGTTACCTCGATTTTCCATTGCAGATAGTACTGCAGGTAGTACTGCAGATAGTACTGCTTCATGCCTGAGGCGAGCGTGGCTGGTCCATAGACAGTATATGTCTATGGGCTCATAGCGTCGTCAGCGGCATAGCCGTCGTCATAGCAACTGGTTTCCCGTGACTCATTTCCTGGTTCTCGTTCTCGTTCATAACCAACGTAAAATCAAGGAGAGGGTTTTCCTGCTCCAGGTTTCCCACCGTGGTCAGAAAGAACCAGACATGGGGGACTCGAGTCACATGACTTGACTCGAGTTAGACTCGAGTCGCAAATTTTAGGACTTGAGACTTGCTTGATAAACATTCATAAAAGACTCGACTTGACTTTGACTTGACATTCATGACTTGAGACTTGACTTAGACTTGAGTCAAATGACTTGAAATGACTTGAAATTACTTGATTTTCTGTTTAATAAATATATATTTTTCCCCTTCTGATATTGAGGAGGAGTTAACGTTACGATTTTAGTGCTGTTGCATGCGCGGGAGCCCGTTGTTATGGTGACGCGCCACACGGCGGCAGACCTGCAGTAAACGAGACTGGCTACGGCTGTTATTTAACGTCATGGATTCCTCTGCACCGAAAATAATAAAGTTTGGCTATAAGGAATACACATCTGACCAGGGCAAAGAAGAAACGGGCGGCAGTTTGCAAGGTCTGCAGTACAAAAAAATCCGACGTCAACCACCACCGCAGCGAATTTCATCAGACACGTCAAATCGGGAAAGATTCAGGTTCCAGTCCCCATATTCAGCTGAACCACTATCTGGACGCTTGTGATGAACAGAACTCCCTTCAGTTTTGGGCCATGAATAAGCACACCCTCCCCCTTTTGTTCAAGGTGGCGGTAAGAGCGAATACAGCTAGGCACACTGTATACATACACACAACAAACTTCTCTCTCTCTCTCTCTCTCTCTCTCTCTCTCACACACACATGCAGACACACACACACACGCAGTTGTGCAGATGAAGTATGTGAATGAAGCTAGGCACACATACACACACACACACACACTGCACTCACACACACCACATGCACACATTCACTCACCAATATTAATAACTTTTCATTCACTCTCTCTCTCAAACACGCACACATTCACTCACAAATACACTGACAAATATTAACATATAGCCTACTATTCAATCTCTCCAAATTATGCCAATGTGGTGGGATTCAGCTACTCTTAAAGAATGTTTTTTTTCAAGAGAAGGAAAGGTTAAATGTGTTTCTGTCCCATAAAAGTGAGGCATGTTTGAAGAATATTATTTGACTTAGAAACCATTATACTTGAATTGTTTGAATGAATTTCATGATTTGATGTCATGTTTGAGGCATATTGATATTTTTGTTGGCCTAATATCAGTTTTAGGCTGTGCTTTTTTAAATCTTTATACATTTAAACTGTTCAGATATATGTGGCTTGGACGCAATGTCTTTTGAATATTGAGTAGGAAAAAATGCAAATAAAACTCCAGCAGTTATAACCACTGTCTTTAGCTTGTTTAAAAATGGAAACTTTTGTATGACTTGACTTGACTTGCTTGACCAAAGCTATGACTTGACTTGACTTGCTTGATTGTCACACAAAATGACTTGGACTTGCTTGAGACTTGAAGGTTAAGACTTGAGACTTGCTTGTGACTTGCCCATGTGTGACTTACTCCCATCTCTGGAAAGAACAGAGGAGACACTTTGTTTCTCTCACTGACTGTAGAGTTACTACTCGCTCTGAAGCTAATCGCCGTGACGAGACTACTAGCTACGCGGCTAGCAAGCTCAAACTATACTGTCTTTGGCTCAAACCGGCCGCGGCCATGCCGGCTTGTGTCTGTTTTGTTTCCGGTCTGCGAAATTACAAGACCCGCCCTTCAATCACTACTATTGGCCAGGCGTCCAAGGTAACGTAACTTCATTTGTTCAGGTCCTATCCCCTGACCAATCCACTATCCTAACTACTCGCGGTGAAATGCCTAAACCAAACCAATCAGCTGCTTCGTAGGGTGGGACATGGCGTGGCCATAGACAGTTAAAGAAGTGGACTAACAGATCCCGTTG
>CM042427.1:10227500-10377500 GCA_023631565.1 Gymnocephalus cernua | reverse complement strand
CACACACACACACACACACACACACACACACACACACACACACACACACACATACTTGCAATGCTTTTGCTTGTTCCAATAGTTGCAACTCTCACAACCCACACAGACACACAGCTTACTCTAAAGTCTCCAGATTGGAATGTGGGAATTTTCTAAAGTCAAGATTGTTGTTTCTTCGAATCCCAAACAAAACAAGCACCACAAGAGAAAGAGGGCCACTTCAGTGACTTCCATATTAAAAACTGCCAGTTTAAATGTTTCCAGCCGGATATTGCTTGAGACAACAAATCTCTCCGACCTAATCATTTCCAAGATAATAAATCAAAGCCGTTTTAACTTTAATGAATTTCCACCACGTTCTGATTGAGTTCAGAGATGAAGCTCCTTTGAGTCCATTGAAGCATGTCGCCCAGGCCACTATCGGAGCATATATCAGTGTCACTTTGCTTTGCCACGTCTTCCTCCAACGCAGTATCACCAACACCGTCAGATACCAGTACAAATGAGAAAACAATGGGGAGATGAGGGCAATTTGTTGAATATTCATAGGGAGGATAAGGACACAACTGGGACATTTTGGGGCTTTATCGGCACTAACAGGATCTAAGCCGTGGTAATTCATGCTAAATCCAAACCAAATCGGCCCCAGTGCTGTTTCAGTGAAAGAAAAAAACAAAAAGAAAATAGACTTGAATCTCTCCCGAGTGCCTTTGTGATCTGTATCCCTGTTACATTTATCACAACAAGCTAGTTGAGATATCTCCTTCACTGTGTCACATCTTGAGCTGGAGGCAAAGAAAAAGAGCAGAAGGAATCAAGAAAACAAATTTCAAAAACTGTTTTCTCGGTTAAAGGAGCCATATCTTTAAAAAAAATAAAAATGAACAGCTTTGAGATTCATCCTTGTTGAAAGGCACAAACGCTTCTCTCACAGATATGCAACCTTAGGGGGGCATCTGGTTGGCATATTTGTTGTTACTCTGTTACTCCCCATCCAGAGTGCTTGACCTTTTGATACTCTGACTTAGCCGTTTCTCAAAACGGAGCACTTCCTCTGAGACTAAACTAAAGGTATTAGTATTTGACTGCATGACCTTTCCCAAAGGCTTCTGGGTAAAAGGAAGTGACCCAAGTGGCCTACGTCTCTCTGGTGGATACGTTTTGTCTATGTAAGTCGATGTGTTTGTACAGGATGTATGAGGTATCAGCTTTTTAACCATATCAGAAAACAGCAGATAAAGCTTTTTTCTTTATTTTTAGTGTCACAGGGTTTGTAGGGGGATACATAAACTCATAACAGCGCTTAATAAATGTCACTCCATAATCTGTTTGTTGGTCTGTTCAGCATAAAAAAATGGATACATAGTGAGAGCATGATTGATTAATAATAATAAATAAGAAACAAAATGTGTAGCCTGCATTTAAGCCATCCTATACGTAGGAGCAGTGGGCAGCCACTGCGTCCGAAGACCAACTCCAGTTTTTTTCTATTGCCTTCGCCAGGGGCACTTCATGTTTTTAGTGGTAGGGGAAAACTGGAGCACCCAGAGAAAACCCGCCTGAACACATGGAGAACATACAAACTCCACACAGAAAGCCATTACTGAGCAGTGCCTTCTTGTTACGAGGCGACAGTGCTAAACACTCAGCCACTGTGCTGCCGATTACAGGTTGAGATTCATGTTTACCTTAGTTCAAAGCTGACTTCATAAAACTTAAAATCTAATAAATATCTCTGATATGTCACTGTATTGTACAAAATAAGAGACATCTCTCTCATTATACATAATATAAAGCATATACAGTAGGAAAGCATGTGCATGTACTTTTGTAGCAGGAAAATGGAAAAGTAAAGCGAAGATTGTAGTGATGAGCAATATTAAATAAATAACTTAAAGCTGCAATGATCAATGTTTTTACATGAAGAATTGGTGAAATGACTGTGTGTAATGTGCAGTGATGCGAGTAACGCCTTACTCTGATCTGACCACTTTATTCAGTAATGAGTAATCTAACGAGTTACTATTTCCAAACCAGTAATCAGATTAAAGTCACGTATCCAAGTCACTGTGCGTTACTATTTTTGTCATTTTCCTTATGTATTTTTGCTTTCTTCTTGCGTTTTGGGGAGTGAAGTCACATAATATGCGACAAGTCACGTTTTCAGCATGAGGACAGTTCACGTGTAATACCACGCAGCAACACAAACGTAAACAACAATGGAGGGAGGAGAGATGCACGATTTCATGCTGGAAATACAGTCACTATTTTGAGTTTATGTCAGCTAAAGATGACAATATTAAGGTTCGTCGTACACTTTGTGCTGGTGGCGACAAAGTGCTATCTAGCTATCTATACCGCGCTGAATGAGGTTGACTTTGTGTGTGTGATATTTGGACTGCTAACAACAGAAGTTATATGGGAGTAACGCTCCGCTGGATCAGTAGACATGTAGGAGAATTCGCAGTAGACACACGTATGATGTTATTCGTGCAGAAATCGAAAACATTTACTCTTCATATGGACTACTCAACAAAGTAGTTGCAACAGTGACTGATAATGGATCCAACTTTGTCAAGGCGTTTAAAGTTGCAGCCTGTCACAGAGTCCGATGACTAAACAAGTAACTTGTAATCTAACTTAGCTACTTTTAAAATCAAGTAATCTGTAAAGTAACTAAAGTACTTTTGAAAGGAGTAATCAGTAATCAGATTACTTTTTCAAAGTAACTGTGGCAACACTGGTAATGTGTAAGGTGTCACTCATAGTGATGAACCCACAGATATTGTAATATAACTCAAAATAGAAAATAGACTCTCCCTGCAGATGGAAAGATTCATGGCCTGCAATCAGTTGGACTTGCCTAACCCATGTTTCACACCATCACCCTCAAGGTCTGATGATGTCAGTCTGCATATTAATTAGCTACGTGCATTTCAATCAGGAAAGACTTTGTTGCAGAAATGCAAAATGTATTCACATGTGTAATAAGACATGAAAGGTATTTGGAGATTAGACTCCATCATGTAATATATTAATATGACAATATATTAAGAAGGGGGTAATAGCCGAAGACATCTGGCGGTGGTGTGAGGGACCCCCGAGCTGAGGAGCCAGCGGAAGCAGACAGCCGGAAGGAAGCCCGGGGAGCCGTGAGTACTGGAGACCGGAGGTGGAGGGGAGGAGGAGGGTCGTACTCTCGTCAGCTGACAGCGGACAGCGGAGAGAGAGAAGATGGTTTAAAACAGGGGAGTCATGCTGTGATTGGCTCGCAAAAGATTGTGGCCACTTCTGATTGGATAAAAGAAAGTGGCCGTTACAGCAACTGATTAGATAGATAGATAGAGAGAGAGAGAGACAGAGAGAGAGAGAGAGAGACGGGGAATAAATTGAAAAGTCTTCCTCCTTGAATTTACGCCAAGCTGCATGTTAGGGTTAGGGGGTTACATTGTGCTTTTTTTAGCAATGGGCTTTTGCTTTAGGGATAACAGGCTGCTGGACAAATGGGCTCTCCGTCCAATGGGACATTTTTTAGCGTCTTTCAGCTCATTGTTTGGTTTTTTCAGGCCCGCAACTTTTCATACTGCTTCTGTCAGCGCTATTTTCATTCAAAAGCAGGCAGCTGATTTTAGCTAAAAAGGCTCTATAAACCAACTGCCCACTACCTGACCAGCACCAACCAGTAGACAGACACAGTTAATAAGTAGTTGGTGACCATAGTGGAGCATTAAGCAACGAAAGTATGATCCGAGGATGTCGTGTGAAATTAAGAAATACATTTATTTTTTAAACAGACAGCTATTTCTCTCAGGCCTTGAAAAAATGCTGATGTTGCCCCGTGTCTGCTGGATGTATTCATAGGTAACTGTTTGCTGACATGTTCACAATAACATGATCAATGTTTCGGTTAAAGCTTGTTGCTCTGCTCCTAAGTATCCAAAAAAATAATAATAAATCAATTCATGCAGGTGTAAGTTCTCAACTACTAAGACAACCAGACCTCCATTTGAAACAGGCTTATTTTAGAGACGGGTCAATATTGCTCCCTGGGATATGCTAAAGTTGAATTTATCATATTTTATTAAGACGTCTCCCTGTTTTCTGATCTGCTCCAGGTCACTTTTCAGTTAGCTGTTCGTGTTTGCTATTCATTCGAACACTTTCATTCATTAAACACATTATCAATGTTTACCCATTGGCCCTCTCTGAAGCCAGTGTTTGGTTTGTCCATTCTGGGCTACTGTAGGAACATGGCAGTGCAACAAGACAGGCTCTATGGGCGAGGACCTGCTCTCTATGTAGATATGAAGGGCTCATAAGGACCGTCTGTGGCTCAGGAGGTAGAGTGATCGTCTAACAATTGGAAGGTTAGTGGATCGATCCCGGGCCGCACAAGGTGAAGTGTCCTTTGGCCAAATTGCTCCTGGTGATGAGGAGGTGGCCCCTTGTATGTATGTATGTGTGTGTGTACTAATCAGAAAATGACATGTTTGTGGTTTATTTCTTCTTCTTACTACTTGGTGCAAAAGCCATTACCTTATTATCATTTGTTTGGTATTCATCCAGCTCATCCAGTTCCCTAATGACTAGAACTTTAGCTTGCTCTGGTGTTCCATTCAGCCTGATGAATATTTTGCAGTTTGCAGTCCATGTGGATTGCATTTTCTTGTTCCTTCTAAGGAGTCAGGCCTTTCTGGCAATGTCAGCGTTTTTCTTGGTCAAGTGTACCCTGGAAATCCAGAGTTCTCGCGAGAGCACAATTTCAATTTGCTCAGCAAGTCACTCTGGCATTGAGTAATGATGCTCATTAACTATGCCCTTGGAGCCAAGCTGCACCAATCACATCGGTGTATCCGATAGAGGCGAGCTAAACGGATGACGACAGCGCTGCAACGTCGAAGTCCGGAATCAGTCAGTAAACACTGGTCGTAGTGTTATCCAATTGTGTACAGTGATATTATTCAAATGGATGCTTGGTGCCACCTCTTGAGTTGGGCCATTTTCATTACTTATAGCCAGACCCTTAATCGTTCAGATTTGGGTCTGGATTTCCAGGCTAGGTCAAGTGTTTAGCTGAGTTCAACTGAGCTGTAGATAGCCGCCCCCCCCAACAGATAAATACTGACCAAGAAGGACAGCTACATGTAATGTGAGAACTGTAGAGAAAAGACAGAAAATACAGCAGAGATGAATAGGAGAGCAGAGACAGAGGACATGGAGCCCTGGATAGAAAAAGAAAAGGAGTGTTATTTTTAGCATTTCCATTTAGACAGGAAGTGACCAACACAATTTAATCTGATCTCTGAACAAATAGGCGTGTGTGTTGTTGCGAATGTGGATCAGAAGACAGGTCACAGGCATAATTGGTGAATCGTGAATAATAAAGCCGGTGTAATGTCATTATAGCAGACTATGAAAGAGGTTAACAATGACTGATGAATGATTACAAATTCCTATGAGGGGCACATACACGACTATAACCTCTCATACATACATGTAAAAGGAGTATACTAGTGAGTGTTTATGAGTATAGTGGTGTATATGCAAGATTATGATAGTGTGTGTAAGGCAGAAGTATGAATTATTTCCTAGGCGGCCCCTCATATGTAACAGCCATGCTTCACACTCAAGTGGAGGAGCAGTGTTGGCTACAGTACATGCATGTATTGATGCGCGATGAATTCTTAGAGACAATGTGCAATGGATGTGTGCAAATAGTCAGATGTAAAGTATAACAAGAATGGCACAATGTAGAATGGAAAAGAATTGAGTAAAAGAGTGAATACTAAATCGGAATCCCTGTTGAGATTGTAAAAATCTGGTTCCATGCTGAGGCTGATGACAATGCATCACAAGAGCACCATATGTTGTTAAATCTGGGTTGAGATGTAGCCGTCTGGTTCGGTTGTAACTTGCAGCTGAATGATGCACGGTTCATCCCGGAGTGCACAAAAACACCCACATGCATGTGTGTGTGTATATATATATATATATGAGTTGAACACATCAGCACCTGCTGCCAATTAGCTCCGACTCTCCACCATCTGAGAGCACATCACACTCTGTGCCTCTCAGTGATGTGCAGAGATTCCAGGTAATAACACTCTCCATTTGGGTGATTGAGTAGTTAAATAGGATACTTCCGCGTGTATTTTTTTCCTCCTGCTAGGTACTTAAAGTGGTACTTGATGAATGTGTGAGAGGCTCCAGATGTGCTGCGATGAGGTCCTTCAGGAGTGAGGAGTGCTTGTTGTCCAACAGCTCTTCTCAGCTATTCTGTTTCTGTCATTTCTGAGTTTATAACTTCAGAAATTAACAATGCACAGACATGAAGTATCCCAAGCTTAGCATTTTGCCTCTTCACGCTCACGGTTGAATTTATTTAATCCGTTTTGACATGTAAAGCTTTATTTTATTTACAGTAATGACTGTTTTTTTTCTTTGCTTCCTTCCTGTTCTAACAAAGGCATTAGAGATGGGCGTGGTTGCCCGATTCATACCGGAAACCCGATCCGTTCTGTTCTACAGATGTGCATTGATGGTTGAGGACAGGCATTGACCTCGAAAGGGTCAGGACAGCCCATTGGCCAGGGGATAGGTTAAAAACCGATCAGGTTTCTGGTATGTACAGATCTGGTAGTGATATTGTGCAAAGCAGCGGATGGCCTAAGGTTTTAGTGCCTAGTAGAGTGATGGTCTAGGCTGGCCCACCTTGAACCTAGAGCTGTTCCACTACCCAGCCTGCTCCTGTCTGATGTCCAGTCGCAAGAAAATGGAATGGATAAAAAAGGACTCAGGATGGCACAGCAACGGGAGAATTGGAGACTGTTGTGCCCACATCTTGCAGAGACCTGGCTCCATCCTGGCATCTTGGGTCGGTGCAGGACTCCGGTGGGATAAGGGGAGGCAGACTCATATGCATTGGTCAAGCTTGGTGCTAAAATGTAGTCAAAGTCAAGGTGATGGACAGTGTTTTCCTGATGTTGAATTTTTGATGATGATGTCAAAATCGGATCCTGGCCAATCTTTCTTTTTCAAATGGCCTCCTAGCAATTATTGCACCGACATTGATGGGTAACTCTCTTTGGCCATTGTTGAACTGACTTTCTGTGTGGAAGAGAGGGCTATTCAAGGCACGGGAAGATCAAGCTAACTTTTAAACTAATCTTTTATGCGTCCGTGCCCAGGGGACCACTCCGCCGTGCCCAGGGGGCCACTCCGCCGATGAATGTGACGTGTGACATGATTTCAATATATTAGCTAATTGCCTCAAAAGTCAAGAGTTCTCTGCTTTTATGTCATTACCACATAACATAACATAACACAACAAATGCATCTTCATGTGTCAAACAGAGTTGATAAGATTCTACAACCAAAATAGCAAGACATTCTGTCATTTTTACATGGTTCTGTGAAGTCCTTCATGTTCCAATTCGCAGCAGATTTGCCACATGCGAATCTGGTAATCAGTGAATTGAATAGCCTATTCTGCTGTTTGCTTGATGAGTAAAGATTGTGGAATGCTGCTAGCTGCTGTACCATTAAGCAGCATTGGCTGCTGCACCACTGAGAGATAGAAAGAGACCACTTGCTGTTGCTGTACTGTAGATTTAGCAAATTTGGACTTAATGTCGCAGACACACACAAAAATGCACACAAACACACACACGCACACACACACACACACACACACACACACACACACACAAACACACACAATTTTGCACATGTTCATGCTATCTTCTTTGAGCTGAGGCTGTTTTTTTAGTTGCTACAATGTCTGATGCTCTGTGGTTTGTTAACTATCCAATAGATGGATGTACCCACACAGTAACCACTCTTTGTTTTAATAAAGAGTAGCTTCCAGCTGATACATTGATTTAATCTGTTGGAAGAAACTGCTCACACAGTGCATCCTGGTTTAACTAACATAGCAACATTAAAGAAGAACCCTCACCCCCATCCAGTCCATCCAGAAAGACGTGATTATTCAATCGCAGAATTCAATGCATAATCAGCCAAAGTCCACTTTCGCCGCATAAATTGCCGATTTCCGCGCAAAATATGTGGGGCTTGCATGATTTCATGATCCCTGCATTTGTGTTGCAAAAAAGTCATATATATCTCAGCAGAAAGTTGAAAAATGTTGCTTTTACTTCACACAAGAGCAGCCATTTTCCCCTGTTGCCATGGGAACGTTATGAAGTGACGTAATTCCGCCTAGTGAGAATACGGTGTTGGGGGAATCACTTTTTTTCTTTTTTATCAAACCGCAGTTTTTGAAAGTTCCCACAAGTTCCCACAATTTTTGCAAGTTCCCGCAATTTCATCGCATAAAATTGCATAAATATCCCACATATTCCGTCGCATTTTTTAAGAAAACATGCCGCATAATCAAGGATTTTTGCCCGCATCAATCACAAAAAAACTCCGCATTTTTCTGGAGGGACTGCCCATTGCATATGATTGTTTGTGATATGTGGTAGTTAGGAAACAACATTTTGATTAAAACTATGTACAAAAGCACAATGTGTAGATGTAAAAGCCCAATTAAGATCAAAATTGAATATTGTTTATTTAGTCAAAATCTAACGGAATAAAAGATTGCACAGTTTGTGTTCAAATCCTAAAGAAACACGTTACCTTTAGAGCAATAAAACACAGTTGCAGATTGTATTTGCTGCAGCATAGCACATATACCTCTGTGGGCAAAATCAAAGACAGATAGGCTGCACACCAACTTCCTGAGTTTTATTTAGATGGAATAAAATTGTTTTTATGAAAGGAGCAATATTATTCGAATACAGATTCGCATCATGGTTCACTCTTTAAAATGGTGTGATCACTGAGCATCCTCGTCCTATTGACATTGTAATCGTAACGTCCGTGGTCCAAGTCTAACCGTCACCTTGCTGCATGTGTCAGTTCTCTACTTTCAACTAAAAGTTAACACAAGTCACATTTAAACTACTATATATATATCGATCAAATAATGTAATGATTTCAGAATAAAATTACAGTTAATAATAGTGTCAGGAGTGAGATAGTATGAGAGCTGTGGGACAGTTAACGTAGTCTAGTAGTGGGGCATGTACTAAATGTAGTGATGAAACATGCTAAGATTATAACTTCTCTGTTTCCAAACACAGTACTCAGTACCCAGTTTGTGTTTGCTGACGGAGCACATCCACTCAGTGAAAGATGAACCTCGTTGGAATGATGGTGCCACCCTGGATTGTTGTCGGGCCTAAGAGACGGCGGAGAAGCGAGGCTGCAGGGACGGCCTACTGGCATGACTGAGGAAACAGCCCTACAAACCCCTGCTACCAAGCATCTTCCTAACAAATGCCAGGTCCATCGTCCACAAAACTGACGAACTGGAGTTACTGATGGCAAATAACTGGAACATCCGTGACTGCACCCTGAAACCTGGCTACACCCACTCATCCTGGACTCGGCCATTAAGCTAACCGGCCACTCCATGCACCGCTTTGACAGGAATAAAAGCTCCGGTAAGAGCAGAGGTGGGGGGGCTCTGTATTCATGTTCATATGGACTGGTGTAAAAGCAGTAGGGTCATACACACACAATGCTCCCCGGATCTAGAAGTAATGACTGTGCAGTGTAGACCCTTTTACATGCCCAGAGAGCTCACAACGGTGATCATCGCTACTGTGTATATTCCACCAGATGCTAATGTTAGCACAGCACTGTCTCAGCTGTACGCCACCATAAACAAACAAATGCAGGCCCATCCAGAGGGAGCCTTTATGGTGGCGGGGGACTTCAACAAAGCTTGCCTTTAGACTGTGCTCCTTAACTTTGTACAGTACGTACAGTGCTCCACTAGAGGGAAGAACACATTAGACCATGTTTATTCCAACCTGAAGCAAGCCTACATGGCAGACACCTGGGCAGGTCGGACCATCTCTCACTGCTCCTGGTCCCTGCATACACCCCCCTCAGGAAGAAATCCAAACCTGCCACAAAGAACACTAATATCTGACCTGAAGGAACACTCTCTCAGCTTCAAGATTGCTTTGAGCGCACTGAGTTGAGCATATGTGTTCATCTCGATCTACAAGAGCACACTGACTGTACTGTTCTACATAAAGAACTGCATTGACAGTGTTACTGTGGAGAAGCGCATCCCGATGTACCCCAACCAAAAACCATGGATGACCTCAGATGTCCGGACACTCCTGAGAACCTGGAACTCTGCCTTCAAGTCAGGTGACAAAGAACAGCACAGCGTGGCGAGGGCAGAGCTGCTGAGAGGCATCAAAACTGCTAAGGCGGCTCATAAGAGGAAAGTGGAGGACCACCTCGCCAACAACAACCCGCAGCTGGTGTGGCAGGGGCTACAGAGCATCACAAACTACAAAGCATCCACACCTGTCACTACCATCGCTGACACATCGCTGGCTGAGGAATTGAACATTTTCTTTTCCCGCTTCGAGATAGAGGCTCCACACACAGCTGCAGGGCCACCACAGACCTCCAGTCACAGTACACTCACACTCCAGGAACACCAGGTGAGGCAGGTGCTGAAGACTGTGAACACCAGAAAAGCAGCCGGTCCGGATGGTATACTCAAAAAAGTACTCTGTGCTGACCAGCTAGTGGGAGTCCTGCCAACACATCTGCGGTGGTAACAAAGGCCCGACAGCGAATCCACTTCCTAAGGATACTTAGAAGGAACCATCTAGAGGAGAAACTGTTAGTGGCCTTTTACCACAGCACCGTCGAGAGCGTCCTGGCGTACTGTATTACAATCACTGCAATCACTGCCGACCTCTCACACCCAGGACAGCACCTGTTCAACCTCAAGTGCCAAGTGCCAGGATCCTCAAGAGCAGGACAAATAGACTCAAAAACAGTTCCTTTCCCTGGGCCTTCAGGTCCCTGAATTTATAAAATGTGTGTGTGCTATGATGTGTAAATGTTGTATATATTTCTTCCTTTTATTGTTTATATTTATTATGCACTGGCTGAAGAAGCACTGCAATTTCATTGTATACCTGATGTGCAATGACAATAAATATTCTTATAAAGATTCTTATCTTATCTTCATATCTTATCATATCTTATGTTGAAGCTATGACAGAATAATAATCAGAATTAAAACATGTTTTAACTTAGCTGTAATAACCTGAAAAGACGTTTGTTTTCGAAGGTCCTTTGGACTTTTTGTCAGTAGAATCCGCCCAAATGGTACACAAACTAGCCCAGATTAATTAAATAATAGTTGCCCAGTGGGTCCAAACTGGCACATTGAGAGAATCAGGAAAGATGATTTGTCCTTTGCGCAGGCTTCAACAGAAATAAGAGGGAGACAGAGTGAATATTCATAGAATATTATGTTTCATGGTAATATAATGTTTCATGGTACCAATCAGTGACACCTGCTGACCAATGGCAACAAATGAAAAAGTCAGCCATGTTTTCTTAGTTTGAAAAAAGTCTTAATTATCCAGAATTCACAGCAAATTATTGCTACTGTACATTCAAGAACTAAACAGGTGCAACAGTTGAAAGTAGAGCCATGTAAGACACCTGCTACAGAGGTTGCTTCACCAAAAGCTAACCACATATCTAAAAAAAAAGAATTCATCCTTAAGCTGTGAATTTCTTAATTACATATATTGTTTCTTAATTAGTGTGGAAAATGTCTTATAAATAAGGCAATTTGAAGAAGAAGAAGAAGAAGTCAAACAAACTAAATAAGACAAAAACACCAGATGGTACAGTTTAGAGTTTACTTCTGTATGTTTTAATGTGTTGGTGTGCAAAGTAGATCTATCTTTATAGTGTTCTGTAGACTACATAAATGGATCATGTTCTTTAATACACAGTCAAGAAACCACAAATCTCACAAGCTCTGCTCTTTGTCCTCCCTGCCATGGCCTATGCATAGTGCATGTGTGCATTTTTATATAAGCCTTCTGTGTACATGAAAAATCCCACACCTTTACATGATCAAGAATGACACCTTCCATCCATGCACTGTCACGTTTGTAGGAAGCTCATTCACTTTGGCAGCCCAGTTAAGAATGAAAATTACAAAGCATTAATATTTGTTGACACAGTAAAGTCTGTTTGAGGCTGACTGCTGTTGTTTCTAAAGGTTTCCGTGCTACTACGAGGAATACATGGCACATTCTGACAGCTGACAGGAGCAGTCTTGTCTTCAGTGTGTAAGAGGTGTGAACAAGTGCTTTTAAGGTGCTGACATTTGCTCGGTGTAGAATATATTTGGGGGTGGATGTTTTTATCACACTTGCTATGTTATTGTGCTCTGTATTCACGCACTATTTCAAATTAACACAGTTTGGCAATAACAGGTAACACAAATACACTCACATTCGCTGGAACTCAGGCTGCTCTGGTTTGGGCTTCGGTTGTATTGGTAGTTATTAAAGTTTCATGTGGGTGTAATGAAATTGCAGTGTGCATGACATTATAGCCCAAAGCATACAACGTTTGCTTAATATCAGGGCTGAGACTGTTTAATACACACATAAGACTAAGATAACTACAGATGCAATTAGGAATAGTTTTATATATTGTGTTATTAGACAAGCTTGTGTTCCTTCAGAGGAAAGGATGGCCATCACCTTTAATGATAACGTGATGAACCTGGGTGGGCGTCTAATAATAACATGAATAGCCTTTTTTTTTTTACAGCACTTTTGCATTAAATAACAGCAATGCTTGAGGCAATACAAAGACAAAATCACAGTGTCAGGGCACAAAAAGAACACTAAATGCAGAGATGTAAGTTAAGTCTTAAAATGGTGAGAGTATACATATCTCATTTACCGTTTGTCGTTTTTACTTTATGTTCATTGGGCATAAAAGCGGTTCAAATTTGTGATGATATATAAAGACGGGAGTGCAATGAAAACGCCTCAATGTTTAAAAGTGTTCATTAGAGGTGTTGTTGTCCTTGTGCCACGTCTATTGACACTGACTGTGAGAGCTGTAATTATCTCTCTGCACTGCCCATGCCATTAATTGGTAATTAAATGGAAATTAAAGTGAGAGAGACTCTGCTTCTAATATGACCCTCTGCACTCGCTGCTTCTCCTCTGCCAACCTGGGAGAAGTGACAGAGTGCTGTCACAGCCGAGCTCATCAGCTCTGTATTTCTGCTGCAGAGTGACTGACAGGATGACACACACATGCATACCCCACACCCCTTACCTTATCCTGATTCTAAACCACATTTCTGGGAGGCTTGCCCGTTGGTCAGATTAACTGTTGAGTGATCTCCCTGACTCATTGATCCTATATCTGACTTGATAAAGGTTTGTGCAAGTTAGAATCTGTGGCCCCGACCATGGCTCTGAAATATCAACCTAACTGTGTATTGACAAATCCATGGTGCTGAAGTAGCAGACAGATTAGTAATTGGGACGTTTTTTTCTCTGAGTCTCGGCCTTCTGTCAGTTTCATCTAGGATGTATAATATTCTCTAAACTACAAAGCTATGGGGGCATGGTATTAAAAAATACAGAAACAAAAGAGGGTCGCTAGTCGCGGGTGAATGAAACAAATCGCCGAGTGGATAGAACCATGTTGAAGACATGATAGCAGCCGGAATTGTACGTTCTGTTTTGATCAGCCATAGCTGACATTTGATCATTTCTGCTTTGTTTGCAATAAATACACTTGCTAGCCTTCAATAAGGTAAGATGTTAGAAATAACAAAGCAGAAAAACTCAGCAGAGGGAAATGCATATATCAATACACATCTCCAACCTCCATAGCACATCCAGTGTTACCTGTGTGACAAACTACTGCAAATCATATTTATGTTAATTCCTCTGTGGAGAAGAAATCATTTTCCCTCACCCATGTATTTATAATATCATGCTCAGCCGAGTTTTATGAGATTGGACTAATTGAGGAGACAAGGTACAAAACAAGAACGTACTCTTAAATAAGCTGCAATAGTCCTTTATAGCTAAAGTTGTAATCTAAAGCAGTGGAGAGTGACGTCGCTTTGAATAATATCTTCAAAACTCTAAAAGGACTCAAGTATAAGAACACACTCACAACAACACAAACACTGACTGGCTCTTTCTGACACACACTGGCCTGTCAGGCTTTGTCTGGATGGGATGACGAGCCTTGGTGCAGTGTAGTTTATCACAGAGTCACTAAAGTTGACAATACAGCAGGATTGCACCGGCTATCACACAGCCAGCCAACCCTGCACACATGCAAGCTTTCTCACACACACACACACACACACACACACACACACACACACACACACACACACACACACACACACACACACACACACACTGGGGCTTGTATAGAGACACAGTCATGGCACACAGGTGGGAAATCTAGTCATATTCTTTATGCAAATGAAGATATAATTTAGTGCAGATGCAGATACAGAAATGTGAGTAGCATTAGAAGGGTGGGTACCGTTATCCGGTAATGCAGTTCACAATGTAGACTCATTTGAAAAAGCACTCCATCTGCTCAGTGTGATTGTGTGTGACCAATTATTGACTGATGTGTGTCAGCTGTGTGCAGAGAGGAGCCTGATTGATCTGGCACATGATTGGTCTATTGGCTGAAGTATTCTGTTGGTGAATGGCTGGCTAGATCACATCAAGCTCTACATGCAGCCAGGTCATTCAGCTGATACTGAGGGGCACTCTGAAATAACTGCCTTGTTCATATATACAACCCCAAATCAGAAAAAGTTGGGACAGTATGGAAAACACAAATAAAAAAAAGAAAGTAGTGATTTCTAAATGTACGTTGACTTGTATTTCATTGCAGACAATACAACAGCACATCATTTAATGTATCCCTCATGATTTTTATTGTTTTTATTTTCAAAAAAACTAAAATTCCTATTTTGGTTCTTGCAACACATTTAAAAAGTGATTAAGTGTTTCAGGTGTAATTTTATTCCATTCTTGCTGCAAACAAGTCTTAAGGTGGGCAACAGTACGGGGTCTTTGTTGTCACATTTTGCGCTTCAAAATGCGCCACACATTCTCTATTGGAGACAGTTCGGGACTGCAGGCAGGCCAGTCAAGTACCCGTATCCTCTTCCTCCGCAGCCAGGACTTTGTAATGTGTGCAGAATGTGGTTTTGCATTATCTTGTTGAAATATGCATGGACGTCCCTGGAAAAGATGTCTTCTTGAAGGCAGCATATTGTGCTCCAAAATCTCTATGTGCTTTTCAGCATTAATGGTGCCATAACAGAAGTGCAAGTTACCTTTGCCAAGGGCACTGATACAACCCCATACCATGACAGACCCTGGCTTTTGGACTTGTTGCTGGTAACAGTCTGGATGATCCTTTTCTTCTTTGGTCTGGCGCACACGGCGTCCATTTCTCCCATAAAATACCTGAAATACTGATTCAACTGACCACAGTACACATTTCCACTTTGTGATGGTCCATCCCAGATGCCTCCGAGCCCAGAGAAGTCGACGGCGCTTCTGGACACTGTTAACATAGGGCTTGCTTTTGGCACAGTACAGTTTTAACTGACATTTGTGGATGTAACTACGTATTGTGGTACTTGACAAAGGTTTGCCAAAGTAGTCCTGAGCCCATGTGGTGATATCGCTTATAGATGAATGACGATTCTTGATGCAGTGCTGCCTGAGGGATCGGAGATCATGGTCGTTCAGCTTAGGCTTGCGCCCTTGTCCTTTACGCACTGAAATTCCTCCACATTCCTTGCATCTTTTAATTATGTTATGCACTGTTGAAGGTGAAATAAGCAAATGTCTTCCTATCTTTCTTTGAGGAACATTGTTTTTAAACATTTCAATAATTTTCATCATCATTTTGCATCATCACTGACAGTTTATCTTTAACTTTGTGTCGAGAAAGAAATCAAAAGAGTGTTTGCATGGAAACTTCAACAAATTGAGCATGTCATCATTCAAACATCTATTGTTTGAAGAGAAGATTGTGTTGATGTTTGATTTCATAACTGACTAATAATAAGGGTTTTTGTTTGCATATTTTAATTTGTTGATATGGTATTTTGCCAATATTATACATAAACTCGCAACTAGAGCAATTTAACAGCCCGTTTGAGCTTGAAAAACCCTCTTTTACATGTTAAAAAAATACATTTAAACACAGTCAGGGGTGGATTGGCCATCTGGCAATTCTGGCAAATGCCAGAGGGGCCGGACCATTTTGTCTAAAGATTGGGTCCCAATCAGAGGTTACTCAAATTGGGACGTTCAGTCAAAATCTAGCACGTCACCTGCAAACGGGATCTCCGTTTGCTGAGCTCCGACTGCTGTCTGTCCGCGCGGCCGTCTGACGGCATCAGTATTCAATTGACACAGTTCATTACCGGTTAAAAACGACTCGTTGTCGCGTTAAATACTAGTCCAATTCAGTGTTTTGGTACAGTTGGTTTTAACACCTGATGTGAAGTGTAGGCCTACAGGAGTACACATGAAAACCCTGAACAAGCAGCATCGTTCTGCTCCGTCTTTCTGCTGTGCCCCATTCACGTAGTGTTCAGTTTTACACTAGGCCTATGTAGGTTAAACTCTGCAATTAATCCACGGTTCACATGTATGCATGAACTGTGGTGGTTCGTTACACTGTAGGCTATATTCAACATCAATGATAATTTCTGATCAATAGAATGTAGAAAACATTACACTTCATAACGTTTTGTATCAATAACATGATTGTATTATTGTTCAATTTAGCAGTAAAAGCAGTAGCCTCTGTAAATCAATCCTACATTTTCCAAGGTGGGAGCAAAACGTGCTCCTTGGGGAAAAAAGTTACCATAAAGCCCTGTTCATGCTGTGTGTTGTCGTATCTGGCCCTTGTCCCAGATGTGAAAGGCCCCTTACTGGGCTACTGAATATAATAATATTCTATTATGTTTTGTATTTTGAATTGTTACCTGCCACCATAAATTTGTAATTTCCTTGCCATACATATAGACGTTTTAACCATAAAGTGGTGCCTAAAAATGTATCAGAATGCAAGAATTGCCCCGCTGTATGTGTTCCACCAAAGGCCAATTCTGAGCAGGGAACAACCCTGAAGTATAAGCCATAAAATATATATTTAAATTGCAGAGTTAGAGAGTTAAAACAGATGAAAAAGATGGAAAAGCAGACGGACAATATGTACAGTGTCAACAGAGAGAAACACGGACAAACAAACAGACAGTGACAACAATGAACAACATACTGTAGAGAATGACAGTAACAGCATACAAACGGCATAAATAGGCAGTATGTGTAAATTTGTTGTAAACGTGTGCTCTTTAAAAAGTAGTAAGCATTGTTTGCCAGTTACTTACATTAAATATTCATAAATATGTTACATAAGGTACTGCTTATATTATTTCACCATCTCTACACAAATGTAATCAGTGAATGCACGTGTCCGTGGGGGGGGCTGCATGGGTGTGGTAATGTGGGCTGGTGTGGCTACAGTTCCAGGGCTGAATCTTGGTCCCAGTCCGCCCCTGAACACAGGCACACCTCTCTGGTCACAGCTCATGTTTCACTCGCCAAAAACATCTGAAACTAAAAGCAAAAACAGTGTTTTTACTGTATCATGAATAGCTCTATTTTAGTGAAAATACTTTCCCCACAACAAATCAGCAGGCAGCATGGAGGAAATCACAAATCAGCCACCTGGAAGCTAGTCTTATTTCAGCACATACCACATTCTTTTCTAATGCAGTGAATTTTGAATTGCAGACTGGACATTTAAACTGTGAAACACAGCTTTTTTTTAAAAGTTGGGATATAGCTTACTTGTCAATTTATGCCTGATTTCTGCTTAACAATGTTGAATTGCCTTTAAATA
The DNA here is from genome assembly GCA_023631565.1 of Gymnocephalus cernua. Taxonomy (NCBI): domain Eukaryota; kingdom Metazoa; phylum Chordata; class Actinopteri; order Perciformes; family Percidae; genus Gymnocephalus; species Gymnocephalus cernua. The sequence continues at coordinate 10,359,650 of CM042427.1, read as the reverse complement.
TAACAAAACCAAAAACACACTGGCCGCTCGGGGAAAGAGAGATTTCTGTCCAATTAGTTTCCTCTAGCAAGGGATCTGTAACAGAAAAAAAAACATGTTAGATGAAAGTAAGAACAGAAACAGAGATTAAGGTGTGAGCCACAGAAGTACTGAAAGCTGCTAATAACACGAATATTCGAAATAATAACAACTAAATAAAATGTCTCTATTTCTTTTACATTGCATGTACATCCACAATACCATAAGTGTTGTAACTGGCCTCAGCCCGGTCACCTATATGGATCTTGTCTTTGGTCAGACTTCCCTTTGTTTGTTATGTTGGCCTTGCCCATGCACCCTGAAGCCTAATTATATTTTTAATAAACCGGCGTATATGACAGTTACATGAATAATATGTCACGGCTTTAACAGTCATCAGATCTCAACCCAGTTGCCGGTGTCACGGCACATTCATACACAAAATGTGACATAATCGTTACGTGTCTAGGGCTTCCAGAGTTTGGTTTACTTGTGCATATAACTAAACACTAGCCCGCCAGGTTCATTTGGAGACATTTAAGACGCGGACATTACCATTAACACAACTTGATATTAGAAAAGAGAATTTGTTACGGCATTCCTGAAAACACATGGCTTCCTCCCTGACTGGCTTATTTTTCTTCTTCTTCTTTTTAAATTCTTTATTGCACAAAAGTTCATATACAAAGGTACACACAGATACAAATGCTAGACATCACAAAACAGGAACCAAAAAAAAAGACAATACAGAAAAATACATTTACATTTCAAAATGCCAGAGCATGTGTCATATCATTTTGATATTCTATTCATCTTATAACTCAAAGGTCTTACTGGCTTTTTTTTGTTCAAAATATTAAAGCAAAGGGTGCTATGTGTATTAATAAAGTGCAGGAAAGTTGGCTTGGTTCCTGACCATTTTTTCATATGGATATGGAATTTTCCAAAAACAATAAATAGTTGTATAATATACATCATGTTATTTTCCATCTTACCGTATTTTCCGGACTATAAGTCACACTTTTTTTCATAGTTTGGCTTGTCCTGCAACTTATAGTCAGGTGCGACTTATTTATCAAAATTAATTTGACATGAACCATGAGAAATTAACAAAGAGAAAACATTAGCCGCGAGAGGGCGCTTTATGCTGCTCAGTGCTCCTGTAGCCTACCCCTGAAAAAATTAAACAACTGAAAAACTGTTAACTGAAATATTAACTTAAAGACAACTGAGAAAGACTGAATGCAAAAAAATGCCCCCAAAAAGAAAATCATATTCTGGAGATTACAAACTGCAGATAGTAAAATATGCAGCCGAAAACGGTAATTGAGCAGCAGAAAGAAAGTTTGGAGTGAGTGAGAAACATGTGAGGGACTGGCGTAAAGCAGAGGTTACTCTAACTCTAATGAAGAAAACAAAAAAAGCTAATCGCGGGCTGAAAGCAAGATGGCCAGAGCTGGAGGAACGAGTCCACAGATGCTTGAACAACGCGCTGCCGGGAGAGGCTTCTCAACGGTGCAGTTACGTCTCCACGCCCTGGTAGTTGCCAAGGAGATGAATATAAATGATTTTGCTGGCGAACCTTCTTGGTGTTACCGCTTCATGCAACGCAACCGCAACGCCACAAGCAACCACTGTTTTCTTCTTCACTGCTCTAAACAGTGGTTGCTTGTGGCAACAGCACAACTTCCAGTGTCGCCACAAGCAACCACTGTTTAGAGCAGTGAAGAAGAAGACACACGCACACGTTACCAGTATGTCCACTGTTCTCCGTTAATATTTCAGTTAACAGTTTTTCAGTTGTTTTCAGTTAATGTTTTCAGGGGTAGGCTACAGGAGCACTGAGCAGCATAGAGCGCCCTCGCGGCTGCAGACGGTAATGTTTTCTCTTGGTTCTAAACAAATGTGACTTATAGTCCAGTGCGACTTATATATGTTTTTTTCCTCGTCATGACGCATTTTTGGACTGATGTGACTTATACTTAAAAGCGACTTATAGTCCGAAAAATACGCTATCTTGACATTCCCTGCATTGGCTTCCTCCCCGTCTGTAACTTCCGCTTTTGTAAACTCTGACGCAGGTAAGCCACACCCACCTCAGCCTGGCCGTTGGCCAAAACAGCCAAAGGTATAAAAGTCTATGTTGTGACACAGGCATATGGGAGACTTTAGAACCATGTGTCCCCACTGCCATCATCAAATGAGAGAAGACATTTTGAAAGAATGGTGTTTGTCCTTCCAAGTTGAAAGTATTTTAAAGGGTTGTGGTGGGCCAACACCTCACTTAGACATCCTATGTTTGTTTTTCTTTGAATTTCTTAACCATTCTGTATAATTTAAATGAACAGCACTGTATTCACAATTTGCTGCTGTATAATCAAATCCCCAAGATACACAATAAGTCAAAATGGACATATTCAAGAAGGATCATGTGCATTTTAATAACTGTTTTCATTAAACTGCTGCTGTTTATCATAACTGATATGAATCCTAAAGAAAACACATCTATTCACTATTTAATCATGCATTATTTAGTTGGATGAATTGCATTTGCTCATGTTTAGTTTCTATTGACCCTAGAGCTTGTTTATGAGCGTAGGCGAGCACTTTGTGCATGTGTGTAGGTGGTGGTCATATTCTAATCCTGAACAGAGGGAATAACCTTTCATTTCCTCTCCCTTGCTCTTTGTCTCTCCTCTTGGTAATATACATGTAAGGGTTAATGCACGACAAGGTGTCCATTGTCAGGTATTAATGGACGACGACAAGGCGTGAACCATCCACGAAAGTCCTTTAATATCTGACAATGGACACCTCGTAGGGCATTAACCCGCTACCATGGTCACTTGCCAAATAACACATTTTTATATATTTTTTATATTATTTATATTTTAATTAGTTTTACAATCAAAATCTAAAGTTTTTACAAACAATAACTGTTTCCCTGGTTACGCCTGATGGTTTGACTTATACCTGGAACAATCATTCCCATCCATCAGGTTTTTATGCAATGCAAATGTTGTTCACTCCTCCAGGAAATAGGAAGCACCTTAGATACGACCAGAGATGGGAAGTAACGAAGTACAAATACTTCGTTACTGTACTTAAGTAGATTTTTCAGGTATTTTTACTTTACTTTACTATTTATTTTTGTGCCGACTTTTTACTTTTACTCCTTACATTTTTAACACAAATACCGGTACTTTCTACTCCTTACGTTTTACAAAAGTGGCTTGTTACTTACCCACTTACAAAAGCGCGATGATACGTAACAACATTGTTTGTTCATTCATAAATTCACCCCGTCTGTGTTGTGAAGCTCTGACATTTGGACCTTCGGGGCTTCCGTGGCCCTGGATCTGACGTGAGGTCACTTAACGTTACTAAGCAACAACAAGTTGCATTCTTTGCGCGGTCTTTCCTTTCTCGCAACTAGTTAGTTACCTAGAGTTTGAACTAAGTTTTATAAGTAACAAGATATGAAACGTTACTAAACAGACCTAAATAACACTACTTCAGTGTTTTCTAAAGTCTGTCCCTGAAGCTGCTGCCACGTCGGGTGATACTGCAGCTGCCACCAACGTTAGTCTACTGTTACCTGGTAAGTGAGAGTAGCCCATAGGAGTAGCTTAGCTTATATGCGCACGCGCGCGCGTGTGTGTGTGCATGCGCGCGCGCGTGTGTGTACGTGCGTGTGTGTGTGCGTGCCTGTGTGCGCGCCTGTGTGTGTGTCTGTGTGTCTATGTGTGTGTGTACCTGTGTGTCTGAGTACAGCAGTAAACATAATACAATGTTTATATGTCCTTGTTTCAGATGATGAGAGAGACAGTGAGAACTCCCGACCTTCATAAGGTCAATGACTATGCAACATTAGAGTAAATTCTTAAATCTTAAATATGCATTGCTTTACACAATTAAATGACTATATGGTAATGTTAGTTAGCAATGGTCAGATAATTAACTAAAATAGAAAGAGTGGAGCTTTTTTTCTCCTTTTGTCTGCTTTTTATGCATTTGTTAGCCATGGTGTTGAAGATTGTAAACAGTTTATTAAATACTTTTGAGTAAATGTAGGCCCTTATCAGCATATTTTACTGCTAATCGATCCAAAAGTTGTATGATGATGCTAATTATTAGTCATGGTTTTGTGTGGCAGTGGAGGGGGTGTCGGTTAAATGGCTTATTTGTGTGATGTGATGTCTTGTTGCGTTCAGGTTCGGTTGCGTTTCTCAAAAAGTTAAATCTGTCTCATCTTTTCTCAACTCTAAGTGTTATTTTTCCAGGACTTTAAATAAACGCCATCAATACTTAAACGTCTGTTGCCCGTGTACAGTTGGTATTCAGAAACGTCACAGTACCGACTGTGTCTGGGGTGTCGCTCTGGGACAGGCGAGTATGAGGCTGGGAGGGGAAAATCACAGTATACTCACTACAAAAAAATAGACTACACCACTGGTTAGTTGTACTCTAAAAGTATGCAGAACTTACATGTAGATTCCTTTAAATGTTGATTAAAAATGGAACTGGATCTGTGAATTATTACAGAATCACAAGTGAATTCATACTCAGTCAGAATCTTATTAACCTGGAGTCCCAGTCTCTGTCACAATAATCATATATGTGATGTTTTAGGCCTTTTGGCAGACATCCATTTAAAATGTAGACAATGGCATATATACATAAAGAGCCTTTTCTCCATGGCTACTGAAGTTTCTCAGCTTGCACTCTAGTAACATTTGTGGTCCAGGTAGCTTTGCATAAAAAAGGTTGTCATTCGCAAGGCTACTTTTACTTTTATACTTTAAGTACATTTCCAAGCCTGTACTTTGTTACTTTTACTTGAGTAAATAAGTTAAATCAGTACTTCTACTTTTACCAGAGTATTTTTTAACACAAGTATCTGTACTTCTACTTAAGTATGAGAAGTGAGTACTTTTCCCATCTCTGGATACGACATTGCCACCCTTAGCAACTGGAGATATTTATAGTCCGCTCAGCTGATGGAACCCTTCAGCTCAGCTACGAGCCAGAAAGCTAACGCTATGCTAGCAAGATCCAAAGTCAATAACATTGTGTACAGTAAGTTGGCAATCAGTAAAAATAATTTGACAGTATGTTGAACAACAAGACAAGCTAGCTATCTAAAAGCCATGTCATTGTCCCCAAAACAATATAACGACATTCGCATCTGCGATGTGTAACGTTACTGTCGGCCGCAGCGGCACAGCCTGAAGTAGCGACCTGAACAGTGAACGGGATGTGAGATAACGTTATTCTCGATGAAACAAAGTCAGTCCAGAGGGGAAGTATAACTTACTTCCTGCAGCGTGTGTGTGTTAGCGCCATCCTGTGGTGTTCAGAAGACGAGTTGGAAATAACAGATCCACATTTCCTTTTTGATTTAATGTAGCACATTGATTTAGAACAGCAAACAGACAGTTTCACCAGAACTCCTTTAGTAGGTGTCCTACATCACTTTTTTATGGACACTCAGCAGCCAATCAGAATTGAGTATTCACCCAGACCATGGTATCCACCTTATTCTCGGGGGGGCTACTGTAAAAATGATTATGGGTGCAGCTTCCTGTGAGATAGCGGAATGAGCCGTTTCCCTAGTAACGTAACGTTAGCCAGAGTGATAGAAAATAGACATGGCTCTTGCCCCAGCCAGCCGTCAACAGTGTGTCTTTCTAAAGTAGGCCTAATTTCAACTATAATATAACTGAAACTGGTTTGTGTTTAAACGTATGTTGTTATAGGCCTGTTATAAAATGTCATTGCGGAGCTCTGGTACCTGTTGTGCTGTTCGCGGCTGTACTAACAACCAGACTAAGCTAAATCTGTGGCTTCAACAGCAGTGTGTTGACCACACACCCGCAACAAAAAGGGATTGTTGTTGTGACGAACGGTACAGTTTCCATCGTTTGCCAACAGATGAGGAATACAAAAGAATGTGGCTGAAAAACCTAGCCTTGAAGAGACCACCCAAAACCCTGTATGTGTGCTCATTTCATTTTGTTGCCAAAAAGCCGACGGAGGAAAACCTGCATCCTACTTTGTGGTTGGGCTACGAAAGACCTCCACAGAAGAGATGTCGGGTCCTCAAAAGGATTGACAGCAGTGCCAGGAGATCAGGTAGGCTATGATTGGAGGTGTACAGATGACACAGCATTGTAGTGTTTGTTTGGTAACGTTAATGACAGCCATATATATATATATATATATATATATATATATATATATATATATATATATATATATATATATATATATATATATATATATATATATATATAGTATATTATAGTATATATATATATACTAAATAGTATTAGTAGCACAATCCAATAATGGTAGTGCTAATGTCTCATACCCAAATAATTGTGAACTGTATGGTTACCCTCAGATGAGCCTGACAAGATGGATCGGGATGAGGAGCCTTGCTCTACATCAAAGCCCTCCTGTGATGTCCAAACACAGTGGTCAGACCCAGAGATGGAGGACCGCACCTATTCAAAAAGGCCTACCATCACATGCAGAATGAGTACTACATCACCCCTAGAATTACCTCGTCCTGTTGCGGATTTGATTTTGGAGAGTGATGCAGACTCCCTCTTGTATACAGGGATTCCACTCACTGAGTTTCACACCCTTGTATCCTGCCTACAACCATTTGCCCCGACTTCTTCATCCATGCCTGTTGTGGACCAAATCCTAATGACCTTAATGAAGCTAAGACAAAATTTTGTCATGGCTGATTTAGCACGACGATTTAAAACATCACAAGGTCAGGTCAGCAAGACTGTTGGAATTTGGATAGACATAATGTCTGAACACACCAATGATCTTGTTATGTGGTTGCCTCGTGAAACAATCCGAGCAATGTTGCCCCAAGCTTTTAAAGAACACTTTTCAAACCTCACCTGTGTAATTGACTGTACAGAGACTGTCTTACAGAAAGCCAAAAACCTGAACAGTAGAAGTGAATCATATAGTCACTACTATGCCAGCAACACTGTGAAATATTTAGTGGCAATTTCTCCCTCTGGAATAATCCTGTTCATTTCAGATGCTTATGGTGGCAAATGCAGTGACAGGTACATAACACAGAACTCTGGCTTTCTGGACTATTTGCGTGCTGGAGATGAGGTGATGGGTGATCGTGGTTTCACAGTTAGGGACTTGCTGGAGGAGCGTAGAGTGAACTTAGTCATTCCAGCATTTACACGCAGAGGTTGCCAGCTGACCAATGAGGAGGTCACTCATACACGGCGCATTGCTCACACCCGCATTCATGTTGAACGTGCAATTAGGCGTCTTAAGGTGTACAGGATTCTTTCTCAAACAGTGCCAATCAACTTGGTCCCAAAAAATGATAAAACAATCAAGATCTGTGCAGATCTAGTGAATGTAAGAGGTGAGCTTATTTCAAGTGAAAAGTAAGAAGACATTTAATATATTGCACTTCAACACACACACTCACACACACACACACACACACACACACACACACACACACACACATTTCATTAATTTAACATTTCAAAAACTGTAATTAGGTACAGCTACAATCATCATACCTATAATACATAAAAGTTGAAAAGTTTGGGGCAGCCTCCTGTAGATGACACACTTGCTACTGATGTTGATGAGCCTGGATGAATGTGGTCTGGTTTGTGACCTTTGAAATTTATATTCTTCACCTTTTTCGGCTCTACATTCTTCCTTGTGCCTGCATTCCACTTCCTCTGCACATCAGTGCATGATATCCCTGTCTTTCCCTGTCTGACTGCATTCTCAACCTACATTAGAAAATTGTCCATTATAAAATAGTTGTTAGTTGCAAACTAATATTACAAAATACATTGAAAAAAATAAAACTATCAAAAGAATTAACACTTTACCTTCCAAAGTATTGCACCTGCATGGCTGCAGGATCGCCCTGGTCCAGCAACACGAGCACCAGCTGTTTGTATTTCACCTGCCGATGAAACTAAAACCCAGGACCGGTGATGTGGGACTGTAAGGCTCTGACTCGGCTCTATGTCTGCTTTAAAGTAGACAAGGTGCGGTCCCACCTCCTTTATTAAAATGCGACCGACTTTATTGCTGTGGAGGTACTGATAAGACTCCGAGCTTTTCAGATTATTCATCGCTTTACCGTCTGTAGCAACAGAATTGATGAAGTAGCTAAATATGCTAGTGTACGTTATCTGAGGCCACTTTTCCAGGTCGTCCTCCCATCTCTCAATAGTAGAAGGCAGAGGTATGATCACATTGTCCCGTTTGAGGTGTAACAGGCTGTGTTCCCACGTTTTATTTCCCAAAATGCTGAAAGACAATGAGCGTACCGCAATGAATGTTTATGACCGTTACCATGGCAATCGCTGGCTCTGGAAGTCGTGCCCATAATTCACGCAAGGTATCATGGGAGCTAGGAATAAGGTGGATAAAATGGTTTAATCCAGAATTCCGGAAGGTTAGTTTATTCATTATGGAACTTTCTGAACATTTTGCAATGTTTTGTTCCTTCAGTAGCACTTGAAAGATGCAGACTATATATGCAGGGGTGTCATGCCGTAACCTGGAACTGAAGGAAGTCGTTTCAAGTACTCAGCAGTACAACTACTCACTAGCGTACATTATCTGGACTGTATTACTGTGAGTGGGTTCATGATATACAACATGAACTACCTTAAGTGGTTGTTTTTTTATAGATGCGTGTGCATCTATAAAAAAACATGCTCATGCCTGGCATACAAATGCACATTCCTATTCCTTTGTGTACTTACACAATCAAACGCATTTGACCTATGGAGAAGATTAAGTGCAATGCACTGTGCTTGAAAACCACAGAAGCACAGAAATCCATTTGTTATGCATTTGATGTCTGACGTTTCCATTTCTCTTTGTCTCCTGCCCATCTGGGAGGATCCATGAACTATTTCTGTTGTAGGCTTGATGCCTAAATTCAGTTTTTTTTTATCTATCTCCAATACCCACTGCTCTGTGGATGCAGTTCTCTGGATGGAGAATATTACAATGATATTATTCATATGCAGCCAGGTTTAGGTAATCCTTCCAACGCTGAGACCAAACCATAAAAAGGACGATGAATTATTGAAGAGCATCAGAGAAATAGGAAACCTTTCTCTGAATAGGATCAACCTTTTGGGAATGCTTCAAAGAGCATTCAATAGTCGGCAAAAAAAACCAGCTCTCTCCCTGCTTTATCCCTGTCGAAAAGCTCTGCCCTGGCTCTGAGAGGGAGAGAGAGGCAGAGCGACAGAGGGAGGGGGAGAGACTGAAAGCTCACCTATTGTTCACCCTTTATTTGCATGAAATTGTTTAACACCTTTTCACGATTTCACCATTCTTTTACATCCTGCACTTAAAGGATAATGATGCTGATATTCTATATTTTCTACTATCAGCAAAACCAAAACCACCATTTAACTTATTAATTCATCAACAAAAAAGTTAATTGAGATCCAGGGTACAAGCGGCCAAAATGGGTTTCCTCAGGAGGGTGGCTGGCGTCTCCCTTAGAGATAGGGTGAGAAGCTCAGTCATCCATGAGGAGCTCGGAGTAGAGCCGCTGCTCCTTCACTTCGAAAGGAGCCAGTTGAGGTGGTTCGGGCATCTGGTAAGGATGCCCCCTGGGCGCCTCCCTAGGGAGGTGTTCCAGGCACGTCCAGCTGGGAGGAGACCTCGGGGAAGACCCAGGACTAGGTGGAGGGATTACATCTCCAACCCGGCCTGGGAACGCCTCGGGATCTCCCAGTCGGAGTTGGTTAATGTGGCTCGGGAAGGGAAAGGGAAGTTTGGGGTCCCCTGCTGGAGATGCTGTTCCCCGCGACCCGACCCCGGATAAGTGGACTAAGATGGATGGATGTAACAAAAAAGTGTTTCTCTGTGCCATAGAGTTCTATTGTTGTCCAAAAACTGTTAAAAGAAATTGTGTAAAACTCTTATTTGCTTTCTCGTGGGGAGTTAGATGTGAAGATTAATACATATCTGTCATATCTGTTTGTTCAAGTTTATCCTGGAAACTTGGCTTTGTCCAGAGATTTTTTATTTCTAAGGCTGTGTAATTATTCTTTGTGAAATCCCTCTAAAATCCAACGTGTAAAAATTACAATTAATGGTTATACTTGAGTCACTTTTACACTACAGTTTTTGTACGGACTAAATACATGTGTTAGGACAGAGCCAGGCATGCTGTTTCCTCCTGGCTGTTGCTTCATATTGCTTGCTGTAGCTTCTTCACATTGACATTACAGTGATATCAAACAATATAAAAAAAGAAAGCAATATGACCCAAAATGTCAAATGTTTCCTTTAAAAACACATTAATGAGCCACACAGTTGCACTGGGTGTAGTGTTGACGAACTGACCGAAGAGCCGGTTAATTAACCCGAGTCGTGTCACCGAACCGGGAGAATCAAGAGCCAAACGTCAATGAACCGACTCACTCCTGTTTTTTTACCTCATACTCACTCGGGATACCCCAGTCAGGAGCTGGTTAATGTGGCTCAGGAAAGGGAAGTTTGGGGTCCCCTGCTGGAGCTGCTGCCCCCGCGATCTGACCCCGGATAAGTGGACGAAGATCTACAAGTCTTCAGTAGGAAAAATGTGCATGCTGAGTGCTATAGACACACAAAAAAAATCTCCTCAACTAATTTTTTTCTGTAATTGACTCCCTAAAGTGTATTATCCTTCTGGTGCATATTAAGAAAACAGTTTCAGGACTCAGTTACAGAGATAAATTACTTAATAAGATGAATATTTTGGACAGTATTGTGAGACAGACCTACCCTGGAAATCCAGAATTCTCGCAAGAGCACAATTTTAATTTGCTCAGCGAGTCACTCTGGCATTCAGTAATGATGTTCATTAGCTATGCCCTTGTAGCCAAGCTGCAACAATCACATCGGTGTATCTGATATAGGCGGGCCAGAGGCGAGCTAAATAGATGACGACGGTTTAATCTACCAGTTAGCTCCGCTGGTAGCTAAGCGTATGGGGCTCTGGACATGTCACCCAGTGTATTGTTGTGATTGGTCATAGTGTTATCAAATTGCGTGCAGTGAGATTTTCAAATGCACGCTTGGTGCCGCCCCTAGAGTTGGGCCATTTTCATTACTCATTGCCAGATCCTAAGTCTTTTGGATTTGGGTCTGGATTTCCAGGCTAAGACAGACCATCAAATTGTCAGTCTGGGCTTTTTAATGGGTCTTCATGACTGTAAGAAAAATCTAGAACAATGCCAGCCTCATATATTAGCTAAGTGATCACCTCATGTGATTTCTTGTGTTTGGTACGTAAATGTCATGCAGCTGGGTTTCAGCTCTGCCTCACTTATCTAGAATTACCTAATAGCTGTCTGTACCCGCAGGGCACACGCTACAGGCTAGATTTCCTTAGGCATATCTCTCAAATTGCATGATCACTATCTTTGTAAAACACAGCATGCTTTATTCACTTAAATGGATGTGAAAACATGCCTGTACTTCTCAAAAGCGTGAGATAGGCTTTGTCACTGAAAGCATGGGGTTAAAGCAGAGTGACAGCAGATGAAAAGCGTGAGATGTAAGAAAGATGTTGGACAGCGGAGACGGAGAAAGGATTGGACAGAGATGGATGAAGCGGGCAAGAGAGATGCGAATTTCTATCCGTCTTCACTTTAAACGTCTATCTGTATCTATATCACTTTGCCTATCTTTATCTGGCCTCACACACTGCCCCTGACTTCTTCTTTGCTCTTTCATACTGATGCAATTTAGAGGAGTGAGAGAGGGGGGAGAACAGAGAAAGACAGCCAGGCTGTATTCATGCGACCCTCCTCTCTAGTCTGTCAGCATCACTTACCCCCCCCACCCCCCCCCCCCCCACCCCCCCCCCCCCCCCCCACACACACACACACACACACACACACACACACACACACACACACACACGCACGCACGCACGCACAACTCAGACATATGCATGTAGGGCACATATACACCTAAATGCACACATGCAGCACATGCTTTCTGTTTTAAAGATGGACACATGCAATAATTTGTCCCTGGATCACCTGCTGCACAGCAATGAGCTTTTCTGTCTCCTCGCCAAGTTAGAGAGACAAAGTGAATGAGGGGAGAGGGTGGGGAGAGAAAAAAAGAGAGGGAGGTGCCGGCGGAGAATGCCTTTGTGTTGTCAGCAGAAACATTGTTTTATGGATGCAGCGTTTACAGTGGTGTTGCCATATTGTGTGTGTGTGTGTGTGTGTGTGTGTGTGTGTGTGTGTGTGTGTGTGTGTGTGTATATGTGTGTGTGTGTGTGTGTATATGTGTGCAATGTTCTGAGATGTATTAGGCCTGTCTTGGACACGTTGACTGTTTGTTTTAAGCCTGCCTGCAGGGCTTATGCATTCTTCATGAGAGTGCTGTGCTTTATGTGTCAAACCCATTTGTTTGCCCAAATGCTCAACAAAAGCACAAACAATCGGTGGACCTTTTGTTTGTCTAGTGTTCACCCACATGCATGCTTGTTACAGACACACACCAACCTTCAGTCACTCAAACACTTTGAACATCCGCCTTGACATGTTCCAAAGTGTAACTTGCATGCATATACGCAGAAGAATAAATGAGGAGAGAGATGGTTTTGCTCATCAAAAAATCCCTTTGTTGTGTTATCGTGTCATTCTTGAATCCATGGGCACTTGAGATTGAGACGGATCAAATTAAAATCCAATTTACAAAACAATATTTACAGTTCCAGTTGGGAGACGGTGGCAGTGTGGTTACATTTAGCCACAGAAACTACTTTGTTCTCTATCGTATCAAAACATATTCCATCATAACAAGACATATTCCATATGTACGGGGATGATCCCCCTGAGGTCAGGTATGTGGATACTTCTTTAAGACACACCAGCTTGCCCGGCCACGCCCTATGCTATTTCCTATAAAGCACCTGTGCTGGCGTGGAATCACTGATTGTTTGATCTCCACCTGAGGAGTATGGTCATGTTTGTGCAGACAATCTCATAGAGAAAAACAGAAAGTGTGGATTGCAACAGTCTGCTTATCTGTTAAATTCCGAGCCTGTCTGTGGGCAGCCTCAGTGGATTGTGGTGATTGCGTCCTCGTGAGCTTATGCGCTGTGTGGGGTCTTGTGCTGAGCAGGTGTAAAGCCGGCTAACAGACAAAACGGACACTTTCCTGCTTTCCTTCCTGGAGCGTAATGCTGGCCTAGTCAGTTCACGCGCTGTGGGAAAAAAGCAGACACGTTGAATGCCTATCCAGTGTCTTTCTGCCTTGGGGTAAAGCCCGGGGTGGTTGGATGCTGAAGTCCCTTGGGAGTATTGCTTGCTTGATTTACCAAGGAAAATATGTGTCTCCATACAAAGAAAGTAACAACGGTTTGACTGTCTCCGGGAGTCCGGTTGCTGCGGCTGTTTGTCCTTCCAGCTCCGGCCGAGCCGGCATCTCTCCCCAGGGCGGTCAGATGCTGGAGTCCCTTCGAACGTGTATGTTAAAATATGATTTAAAAAATGCCACGTACTAGAGAGGCCTGTTGCTGTTTATTTGAAAGGGAGCAAACGGATCCTTCTCTTTCTGAGGGGCCCCTGTCGAAAATGTGTTACAAGCTTGAAACTGGGTCTGTGGGGGCAGTGTTCGGTGTCCTGGCAGATTAATTTCCTCCTTCTACCTTTAGGCTTCTAATAGCAGCCTCCCAGTTGTAGCGGCTGTCTCCCTCTCCAGCGTATTGCTTGCAGTCGTAAGCTGACACGCCTGATGGGGCTCCTGCTGAGCGCAGACGTCATGTTGGCTAACAGGTAAAAGAGACACCTCTGGCAGCCCCTGCTCTCCCCACTTTGGTATGGAGGAGGTGGTGGATTCAGATGTAGATGTTACATCCACGCTCTACTCTGAGGACGGTGTGGTGTCCTGTGGACAGAACATGGCAGTGACTCCACTGTCAATGATCTTGAACAGCTTCTCGGCAGGGCGGCCATAACTCTGGGCATTGCCCTTCCTATAAACCTGACAGCGCTCCTCTCTCAGTTAAAGTGAAGAAAGTACGAGGGTGCAAAGGTGCACTCCACACTAGTAGAATGCTGATTCCACAAACCTTGTGTGTCTCACCACCGGTCACTCACAAATGGTCTAGATCCTAGGGAGCAGGCTACCTGCGGGCCACTCCCTCTGATGTATATAGCCCTCCCTCCTCTTTTTCTCCCTAAACTCAGTGAGACCTATTGTGAAAAGGGGATGAGCAAGGAACTCCGGCGGAGTCCTTGTCCTGCGAGCGGCCTCTGCTTATGCTGCGCCTGCCTCTTTGGCGGGCGCAGGTGACTGCTGATGTGCACAGGAGATTTTTGGACAGTGGCCTTTCCAGGCGAGCCAGGGGCTGGATCTCTGAACCTCGGCCAACACTCAAGGTTGTAGCATGAGACCAGGAGGCCTCGGGCCCTGACTTAAAGCTGTGCGAGGGCGCTATAAGCCGCATAATAAGCCGCACAGTAAGCCACGCAGTAAGGTGCGTAGTGACCAGCACATTAGGCGTGTAGTAAGCCACATAATATCCGCACATTAAGCCACACAATAACATGATGACTTGTACAATAGCCTAGTATTATGCTGCGGTATTGAGCCACATAATAAGCCTCATAATGAATGATCTCCTGTGACGAGGTCTCCCACCTTTTCATAAAGCTGGTGACCTGGTTGATGGTTCAAAGTGTTCTCTTAGAACAGTTCATTGTAACATGTTTTTCCACTATCTGGGCTTGGGCAGCACTGTCTCCTCACGGGGTGTCTTAAAGAGTTCCCCGTACATATGGTCTATGTAACGGTGGAGAGATAGTCTCGATACGATAGAGAACGCTCGGTTAAGTTTTAACCTTGGTTCTCTGAGTGAAGACACTATCTCTCCACCTGTAGGTCGCTCGGAGACGGATCCGATCAAACCAAGGTTACACCGTGAAAAATGACCCCAATGCATCATCAGATTTTAAGGAAACATGCTAAGTTGAAATACTATGTTTTCTGACAACAATGCTAATGCCAGTATTTTCTCCTTTTGAAATTTCCGTTCCGTAATGGAACTTCTGTTTGTGTTTTGGCCTGTGTGTTGGCATCAATTTCAGTTCAATTAAATTTTATTTATAGTATCAAATCATAACAAGAGTTATCTCACTTTACAAATAGAGTAGGTCTTGGCCACACTCTCTAATTTACAAAGACCCAGCAATTCTAGTAATTCCCTCAAGAGCAAGCATTTAGTGCAACAGTGGCGAGGAAAAACTCCCTTTTAGGAAGAAACCTCGGCAGACCCAGGCTCTTGGAAGGCGGTGTCTGACGAAGCTGGTTGGGAGTGTAACTGCCCAGTTTGACAGCCAGGCCAGATTGCAAGATATACCTGTAAAAACATAAACCCAGCGCGCTACAGCTGTAATGTTAGTACAGCCGTTAAGGCAGCAAACAAATGAACGGGATCAATGGATATATATTCTACCTGACCTAAAAGAAAACAGCATCCTTCTAATAGTTGCATGACCAGAGATGTAACAAACTCTGGGTAAATATTGGAGATGTATTTGAAAGATGGAGACAGCTTAGAGCCCAAAAGGATGCAGAGATGGCTAATTTCCTCCTGAACAGGTAAGCAGGGTTCCGCCATCTATTCCAACATACCCCCACTCCGACATTGACGTCTAATTGTCGGAGTGGCGGCACTTCCATTGTTTTCAAACGTCCCACCACTCCAACAATTTTTGTTTCCATTGTTGGAGTGGTTAGGGTTAGGGTTAGGGATTGGCATGTCTGAATAGAAGCATGTCGAAGTGGCAGCATTTCGGACCGGCAGCATGTAACCAGGTAAGCATTAGCTTCAGGCTAATTTATCACGGCTACAAGGGACGATCATTTTATGTAATTTCAACATTTGTGTACTCATATTGAATTGATATACCTAGAGTACCCGAGTTGGTTACTCGCAAAAACAGTTGAGACACAGCCAGTAAAGTGATCCCGTCTGGTCCTGGCTAACGTCGCCATGCTACCCCTGCTAACGTTACCGGAGGACCAGGCAAGCGGGCTACGGCTGATGTTTACAACGTGTAGCCTGTTCAGCGGCTATAGCCAACAACAGTGAGTTGTTTTAAGCCAAGAGAGGGGGCCTGTAAATTGGGAATTGAGGACTGTGAGTTTGCGGTGTGTTTAGCAATTGTTGACATAATTCTAAGCCAATAAAGTGTGTATTTCAGTTGGGTGGAAAAGGACGGCAAGGTATTGATATTTTTAGCAGTTCCTATCGTAATTCTATGCTGAGGAAGTGTGTCTGTCTGCCGTGTAGAGAGGACGGCAAGGTTGTTGTGTTTTTAGTGGTTCCTACTGTAATTCTAAGCCCAAAAAGTGTGTATGTCAGTTGGGTACAGTGCTCAGAGTGAGCCTGGGCTTTTATTCAATATAGTCAGCATCTAACGTTAGCTACTCGCTGTGCTGTGGAGTAATGTCTGGTTATGTGAGACAAGCGTCTAGCAACATTGTTGTGGATGCTGCAGTCTCAGCCTGCCAACCTCCATGAACTTCGAGTCTGGGGAGGAGGGGGCGGGGGAGACGACTCTCCAGTATTTTGAATTTGTACTGCAGTAACTATATGAAACACCAGCTGTCCGTATTACATATTGCACCTTTAACTTTAAAAAAAGCTTCTTTTTTTTACGCGACTTGAACCCCGGTTTCCTGGGTGAAAGCTTGGTCTGCTGGATTAAAGCCTGTTTTTGACCCAGCAACCACCCCAACCTACCTTCTTACACTGAATTTGGATCTCTTTAACTCGTCACCTAACTTCTTGCTTTGCTGCTGTAATTATTACGAGAGGCCACTATAGGGCGCCACCACTATAAATGTAAATATGAATGGAAGCGTTGTTTGGGGGAGGACAGTCTCGTTCCACTAGGAGTAGCAATTTTCCACTAAATAAATACTCCCAATGGAAACAGTTCACACATGCTATCTTAGGTTTGAGTCTTTGAACATGTAGCACATATAGTTACCTTGTGTACATTATCCAAGTTTCCTTTTTCTGTAATTTCTCTACCAACTGGGGATGAACCCAGTTTCTGGTAGTGGGGACTTTGCCACACTTACCGCTCCGCTGGTTTCATCTTCTCCAACTCATCACAGAGAATGAAAAACGAGAGAAAGTTTATCCTTCCCATTACCGGTCTCAGACTTTCACTTTCATGTCAGCATGTAGGTGATCATTGCATTGTTTATCAGCATTTTATTTTTGCTGACTTACTGATACGTGACATGACTTCAGGGATGCACAATAAGGTGTTTACATGCCACATTACGGCTGAATCCGAATGTCCACTCTCCTGGACTTTGATCATACTGTACGCACCTTGATGTGCTCACAGTCATTACATCGGCTCTGCAAGGGCGCTCCACTCTAGGGGATAAAAAGTGCTATGATCCTGGACTTCAGACCCACTCATTTCCATGGATATTAGGTTGTTGTTGACCCTGTAACTATTGTATGGACACAGTAATGGGATTACTTCTTTTCGGTACAACATCAGGGATTACAATTTGAAATGTAGTGATTACTTGGTTGGTTACTCTGTTACTGCAACAATTTTGGGGTCAGCTTGTTTGCAGAGTGTGCTGCTTTACATGATATAACACACGGAATATCGTTAATATGCACAGTAAAACTTTCCCTACAGATGAGCATGAGTTCTAATATTATTTTTGCATCATGCACCCAACTGAGGATCAACACATCATACTGGAGGTGGTCCAATTGTGTCATATTCGGATGAAAACCCTTTGCACTTCTAATCAAATATTTATTATTGTGGATAATCTTTAGAGCAAAGTCTGTTGAACTCAACCTCTATGAAAGTCTGCAGAGAATCTGTTTAAACACGGTTAATGGGGTCTGTGGACTATCTAATAATGCCGCCTCCAAACTGGCACAGTAGAGCTCTGCGAAACGACAGGAAGTCATTCATTTCCTATGGAGATTTGCAGACCTCATGTGAATGGGTCCGAACCGATGCGAACGAGTGCTGTGCAAAAGAAATCCGGTCCGTTGATCATTCGGATGCGTTCAAAAAGTTGAACTCTTGCGACGGTTCCTATCCGACAATTCGAGCGGAAGTTAGCGTTGCTATGGTACTGATAAATAAATCTGAATTCTTAACTTTTAATAAACTTTTAATATAATGATATGCTGTCATGTAATTTTTTAATTTTCATGATTTCCTAACGTTAGTAGGGCAGTTAAATGTACAATATGTAACTTTCTGCCGCTAGGGGTCTCTCAACCAAAACAATGGATTGTAAACACGGACTTTTGATGACGTTGGTAAGTTGCGTGGAATTATGGGAGTTGTAAACACCTTCGCTGATTAGAATGCATCTGTTCACGGGCACGTTTACCCATTCAAATGTATTCACTTTACGTTTAGTAACGTTTATTCATGTCATTCTAATAACATAGCTGCATTTTCCCCAACACAATTACGTTTTTCTTGATTCGATCTGTATTGGTAGCTGACCAGTTAGCTAGCTAGTGAGCCAGCAAGCTAACGTTAGCCAATAGCTAAAATACAGTGACTATCACAATATATTTCACATGTCACTGTCACCTTTTGAATGGTTTCAACACCGGGGTGGACGGGGTTTGTTGTAACGCTAGCTAGCTACTTAACGAACCTGAGAGACAGGTGTGGGTGCTGGTGGGGATTGCCGGGGTAATCTCCGATGGCCGATGTGAACATCTCCAAGCTGCCCGGAACGATCTCCCCCTTCACTTTTCTTTAATCTTAACTATTTGTTTTGGTGTTTGTCGGGTTAATTTAGCTAACTGTAAAGACAGCTAAACGTGAAGCGGTGAGAAATTCGGCAGGGAGGAGATTTTTGGCACAAACACCAGTAGCTAGCGCTAACGGAGACTAGCTAACATTAGCACGGCTCTCAAGTTTTGAAGACAGGCAAGAACACTATATATATACATATATAGTGGCCGTTTTCGGGAAATCATTGGCGAAATCCAGCCCTAGCTGCTAGTTGATAATTCAGTGACAGGGGGATACCTAGCTCTGGGGAGCTTATTCCTTCTTATGTTTCTTTTTCGCCCAGCATGATTCCTTGGATTAGGTTAGCACCAAAATCATGGTTGTACGCTCTGCGGTGCCCTGCAGTGTCCTGCCGCATCCTGCTGCGTCCTGCTACGTCCTGGTATGCTCTGCTGTGCCATGCTACATCCTGTAATGCCCTGCAGTGCCCTGATATGACATTAACTACTACGATTACTATTTCGATTACATTCACTGTTCCATTATCTTTATTGTGACTGTTATTGCCACTGTTCATCACAACCGCCAACCCCAACCGGCACCGTCAGACACCGCCTACCAAGAGCCTGGGTCTGTCCGAGGTTTCTTCCTAAAAGGGAGTTTTTCCTCACCACTAAATGCTTGCTCTTGGGGGAATTACTGGAATTGTTGGGTCTTTGTATATTATAGAGTGTGGTCTAGACCTAATCTATTTGTAAAGTGTCCTGAGATAACTCTTGTTATGATTTGATACTATAAATAAAATTGAATTGAATTGAATTGATGTATACACATGGTATATATAATTCATATGTAAACCAATATGCAGCTTGTCATTGAGCATCATTGGGAATACTTGTTTTGATGGCAGGTGAGGCCTGTGGAATTGTTTTTGCACCTAGTGTGTAGGTGGACACCAGACACTTGTGTTTCCAAATGAATCTGCTCATTGTCCATTATACTCTCAAGTTGTATGTCTCTAACTCATGTTTCTGTTCATGTCAGACAGCTGATGACACCGTTTCAAGCTTCAAATTACTTCTCTGAGCCTTTAATGAAAGGGTTTGGAAGTCTGTACAGACACACACACACACACACACACGTTTCAAAGTCCCTACCGCCCTCATGACACCATCACACACCGTTCTCGCCGGGCGAAACATTTTGTTATTCGTTTAGCATACTATCCCTTTTCATGTCCACCTCAGCCTTTGTATCCCACCCCTCGCCTCCCCTGACGCCTTCACGCTGTGACACGGGCTGCAGTGTGTGCATGCTCAGAGCAACATGGACTCAGAATTGATTTCTTGGCATCAAAAGTTAGGCCTCTACATCCAAAACCCCTTTCATGTGAATACTGAACATAAAGTGTGGGTATTTTATTTTGTGACTATGTGTCTTTCTGTGGGTGCAGTGGGTGTTTGGTGCTCAGCTATGCCTCTAATTCCAGTGGGTTTATCTGACATGTGGCACAAGAATGGGACAGTTAGGTTTAGGAAAAGATTGTCGGTAGAGTTACAAAATGTTTGTTTCAGTAACAGGTTTAGGACAAGATATTGGATGGGGTTACAAAATGTACGTTTCAGTGACATGCGTTACAAGCTCAGGGCATAAACCCCAGTCTCCTGTGTGAAAATGCTGTGTCTTGCCTCCTTACATGGATGTTCGGTCTTTCACACCACTTACTACTGTTGTGGTTCTCAATACTACGTCATCTTACTGCGCCGCGGTCAAGCTACTGCTATGCCCGGTGCGTCCCATACAGATGCTAAATGGTGATTTTTGCATCAGTATCTGACGCCAGAGACACTGACCAAGCGTTTGTATTTGATGAGTTGGGAATGAGAACGGGTTGATATCTTATCTCCTGTTACCCCAGGAAATGTTTTTTTGCTGCTGTGGCTGTTTGTTTCTAGGTGTGTAACCCCCTTCTGCCCCATCTGCTGTGCCACTCCCTGCCTCTCTCCTTGCCTCAGGTCTCCCCACATGCTGCAGGTACCGAGGAAACACACCCTGGGGACTCGCACGCCTAACCCAGCCATCTGTCTCCCACATATACAGGCTCCGGATGTGTCCACACAGAGGCGTGTGTATGTTCTGGGTTCAGATCTGGGCATCGTCCCCGCGGCCACTCAGCTGCTGGTCCGCTCGGGAGAGAGTGCGTGCATGTGTGTGGCTATCGGATCTGTGTGTTCCTACATGTGCAGCTGCATCATGTTGCCCCAGGAAGAGCTTTGAGCCATCCCCAGGAAAGCCTTTGGGAACGGGTCGGGAAGGCTTCAGGGAATGTGTGTGCAAAGCTGTCAGATGGATTTGTGTCCATCACTGCTGCGTTTGGCCCCAGGGCCGTGACAGAAGATCAGAACAGAGAGTTTGTACAAAGGAGCAGCAGCCATACAGGGCAGACATAGCCCAACTAACCCACTTTAAAGTAGAGCAGTGACAGAGATGTGAGGGGCTAGGTTTGGGAATTGTGTGGCATTTTGAAAAGATTCGATACATCTCTCAATCCTCAATCCTGATTTTGTTTATCACGCATTCTGTTCTTTACATAATATCACATAAAGAATGATTCTGGGTACAGTATGACATTGTTATCTGTAATTTTCTCAGCTTTATGTGTGCAAACTTTCCTACTGTGAAGGTCAGCATTGCCATACTATATATTTCCTATATAAATGTGTTAAGAACACAATGCTTTCACTTCCTCAGATAATGCAAGCAAGATGTGTACATTAGGTGAAAAATAACACTATGAAAATGACTATGGTTTTGATTGACCTTCAGTCTAGATACATTTACTGTTTTTTTGCAATAATGCCCGCACTGACTGCAACAATTGCAAGAGCAATGTACAGGGATGAGCCCCATATGAAAGGAAGCAATGCTATAAGCAGACTATATGGTTCAAGGCCATCTCTTTTTCTCCTGAGAATCTGTGTGTGTGTGTGTGTGTGTGTGTGTGTGTGTGTGTGTGTGTGTGTGTGTGTGTGTGTGTGTGTGTGTGTGTGTGTGTGTGTGTGTGTGTATGACAAAAAGCTTAAGCTCCCTCACGCACTAGTTTTTTTCTCCGTTTCCCTCCCTCCTACTTTTGCTAATCTTTGGATCCAGCTCTCCAGTATTTATTTGTATTCATCAGTAAAATGAAACGCATTAATGATGAAATGAACTTAGCATTGTGTGAAAGAGAAAACAGCGCTGTGTGCTTGTAAACACTTAAACTCCCACTGAAATGTCTTGTACATAAGAAGTACTGTAGCGTTCTGTGTGTGTGTGTGTGTGTGTGTGTGTGTGTGTGTGTGTGTGTGTGTGTGTGTGTGTGTGTGTGTGTGTGTGTGTGTGTGTGTGTGTGTGTCAGGATGACAAGAAGATGAGAGAAGACACAACAGTTGCATCATGATTGTAACATCTGAGCTGTTTATGAGTTATTTATGCGTCTTATTTGTTGCTGGGGTAGAGATGTTTTTGCTAACGGAAAGAAATGTATGGCCTGGGGCAATGCAGGATGGATGCATGGGTGGATCCAACAACCACAGCAAAATCAATTCATGTAATCAATTTGTCAGTCACTGATTCAGGCAGCTGGACAGTCTGATATTTAAAGGAATAGTTTGACATTTTGGGAAATACGCTCATATGCTTTCTCTGCGAGTTTGAGATGAGAATAAACATGCCACTCTCACATCTGTAGGCTAAATATGTCACTGGATCCAGCAACTGGCTTAGCTTAGCACAAAGACTGGAGACAGCTATTCTGGCTCTGTTTAAAGGTAGCAAATTCTACCTACCACCAGCTCCCTTAAAGGTAACAAATGAGTTGCTAATACCTTGAAATGGAAAAACAATAGCTTTTTTATGAGGGGTTATGAAGCACCTTGGCCAGGGCTTGTAACTTTCTGGAGTCTCTGTGTGTTGCCTGCCTATTACCAACCAATAAGAAGTGTGTTCACCACTTCCTGCCAAATAATCACGTATTTCCATTGACTCTATGCAAATGTGCCGCCTCTTCGCATTCTTTTTGAACCCACAGGTTAGGTTAAGTTGGTGTATGGTTAGGCTTACCAGAGGTTACTGTCTGGGCCAAGGGCCAAGCTTTGTATTTGCATTAATGTTATTTTAAAATACACTTTTTATGAATGGGTTTTCATTGTGCTTTTAATTTTTTTTTTCAATTGCGCCTGCATACTGCTGTCTTGATTTTTTAATTTCAATTTGTTATCTTCATTTGATTGTATTTTTGTTTGAATTTTCATTTTGTACTCAGGTCTCACTTCTGAATGAGATCTTGATCTCAATGGGATTTCCTGATTAAATAAAGTATAGGCCTACAATTCTCCGAAAAAACAAAACAAAAACAAAAAAAACATTTTCCCTCTTACCTGTAGTGCAATGTATCAATCTAGATTGTTTTGGTGTGAGTTGCCCAGTGTTGGAGATATCAGCCGGAGAGATGTCTGCCTTCTTGCGAATAGGCTATAGTGGAATTACTGGAGATGGAACTTGGCTGGTGTTGCCAAAAAGAGTACATTTGAAAATTGTCTCGTTCTAGAAATCCCGACCTGGTTACTCAAGATTAGCCACAGATATGGTTGTGAGCAGTTTCATGTAGGAAGGCGTACTCATGAAAGAAAGGCTCATGCTACCTTGTGGAGATTAGTTAACGGCTTTAGATACTGCTAGCTCAGCTAAGCTAGCTAACGCTACAGCTCAGCCGAGAACCATTAATGTTTTCTTTCTGCCAATGTGCGTACCGTTGGCGGTTGTAGTTTGGTAAAAAGAAAACTAGTTCCTACATAAAACTGCTCACAACTAGGTCTGTGGAGTAAACAGATCATGATTTCTGGAAAGAGAGATTGCTTTTGAGTTTTTTAAATATATATCTTTTTGTCGCTTTGACCACCACATGCCGAGTGCCATCAAGTTCATTAAATTTGAGAGAAGGCAGACATCTCTACGGCCGATATCTCCAACACTGGGTAACACACCAAAACAATGTAGATTGATAAATAGCCCTGCAGGTAAGAGGGAAAATATGTAATTTTGATTTTGGGGTGAACTGTCCCTTTTAAGCAAGGGGGAACACATCGACAGAGGAACAAACACTGGCAAATAACCCCCTGTAAAATGGCAACCTTGTTGTTTTTACACTTTAGTGAATAAACAAGACATAACTTGGTGGTTAGTGAGCTTTAGAGGTGCTAGGAATTTGTTATTTTCAGACAGAGCCAGGCTCGCTCTGGCTCCATTTCCAATTTGTTGTGCTAAGCTAAACTAACTGGCTGCTGGCTCCAAATTTAAATTAAATGTATACATATTTAATGCAAATACATCAGAGTGATTTTAATTGAACTCTCAAAAAACTACTCCTTTATTGTATAGAGAGAGAGAAAATATCAGCTTCACAATATATATATATATATATATATATATATATATATATATATATATATATATATATATATATATATATATATATATATATATATAGCAGTGTATATAGCAGTGTGTGCAAATGAATAAGTGAACACAGAGATGGACAGTGAAGCTTTCAAGCTGTACTTTCATCGCCACTGTGGCCAAACCACACGTTGTACACTGCTGCCCTTTTCCCTGGAACACAGTACCAGCCATGCCCTTTCTGCTTTCAGCTTTTAATTGCATGACTCACAGCCGCTCAACAGGCAAAGTGTGGGGGAACACACACCAGGTACACAGCAGAAGTTCATTATCTTTCAAGAGGGATTGAATCAGTATTGTTTAGAACTGAAACAGTTAGGCTATAGAGGCCCATTTGGAGCATTCTTGAAAGAGTTCAAATTCTCAAATCACGGGAGCGATTTTATGTGACTTATTAACAAGAAAGAGGCGTATCCATGGCAGTTAAGCAAAGCCTCGCTTTACTTTATCTGTATTGATGTGTGAACTTTTCCAGTATGTTGTGAAGATGACAAATACTGACTCTCGAATTTGTGCTTGTCTCCGTTCTTCAATAAAATGATTTAAACACAGAAATAGCTCAAGTCAAATTCATAAATCGGTATTCATTAAAACCGTCCTTGGTAGCGTTTAGCTACAATAGAGGAGATGGTGATGGGGGGGCATCAGGCTATATCCCAGCAATTTGAATCCATTTAGCCAGACTACACTAAGCCTGACAGCAGCCTGCTACACAATACACAACCCAGTCTCACAGCAGTTTGTGAAATAGTCATGAAATTTAATCTATTGATTTATGTACGTGGACATTAATTTTTTTGTGACTCTCAGGACAAATTTCAAACTATTGTATATAAATTTGAAGTATCTTTCGTGTCTGCATGATGTATCTTTTCTTTCAGTTGGGACTGCAGCAGAGAAGCTGTATCGCTTTGTTATTGGCATTTTATTATTATTCACTATAACCGCTGCATTGATCAACATTTATTCACTTGATGTATTTTACTGGATTTTAATATTATAATGTTGGCCTCATTACCAGGGAAGCTGTATTGCTTTGATGTTATATTTTTGAAAAACTATAACCGCTACATTAATCAACATTCATTTACGAGATGTTATCATGCTTTTAATTTCTTTATTTTAATGTTTTAGTTGAAATATCTTTGGGTGGCAGTAGCTCAGTCTGTAGGGAGTTGGGTTAGGCACTGGAGGACTGGAGCTGGAGAGGTGCCAGTTCACCTCCTGGGCACTGCCAAGGTGCTCTTGAGCAAAGCACCGAACCTCCAACTGCTCGGCGTGCCTGTCCATCAACACCTGCAGCCCCCTCACTTTGACTGTTAGTGCATGTATAGGTACTGAGCATGTGTGTGTATTTCAGACCTGTGTGTGATGTGTATTCTAACAACAGTGTGAACACATTGTAATTTCCCTTGCGGGATTAAAAAAGTATAAATTATAGTGTGAAATTCATGCTGAGCGGGACAAAAAAGCATGTGTAAAAACAATGTAACAATCTATTGATTAGTGTACATACTGTTACATTTTGTGACTATTTCACAAACTGCCATGAGACTGGGTTGATACACGAACCACAGACTCTAGACAGCAACCCACATTAGCTTTCCTGCTAAAGTCTCCTTATCTAACTTAAAAACATAACCACACACACGTCTTGTCCCGCGGCTTAGATTGTTGATCAAGCCACCACACAAACATTCACTGCAGAAAATGCACTGCTAATGTCAGTTTGGTTTAGTCTATATGTGATTTCAGTTGGACTCATGAACTTGCGTTTGTGTTGAACCCTTAATTAATGATCTAGAGCATCAGGGACACTCGCTTCTGCTTCTCAAATCCACCATCAATTTGGCATCAGATTAACATAAAAAGGTGCATGTCTGAAAGGGGCTTTAGTAAGGAGTTGCAGAGCTCCCTGAAACTCTGCTGGAGGGATGAATACTATTCTTCCAAAAGATATTCCCTCATTTGGTGTTTTGATGGTGGTGGAGAGTGACGTTTGACAAATTTTCCCTAGAGGTTTAACTAGCAATGTGTTTAACTAGTGACTAGAAAAGCCGTTGCACAAGATTCTTATCATTCAGTGAGCTCCTGTGCCCTGTGGATGGGGGCATCGTTGCTTTCAGATCTATTCCTCTTGCCATCTTGATCGAAATCAAGGTCAACTGGCTCAAACCTGACTTAGACTACATTTATACCACCAATGTGCAAAAGCGAGTGCATTTTGAAAGAACTTGATGCTGCCAACATAATAAGTAATTGTATTTTCTACAAAGTTACAAAATGTTAGTTGAAGACATTTGCAAAGTTTTCACTGACAGTTTAATACATTTGCTTTATTTACCATATGATAATAATAATGATAATAATAATATGTATTTATTTAGAGCACTTTTCAAACTCCATGTTACAAAGTCCTTCACAAAACAAAAAAACAGGCCAGTCATAAAAAACATCAGGTTTTTAAAGCAACCCATGAAAACCATTTAATGTACCTGTACAGTGTAGGTAAAAAAGAAAATACTATTAGAAAAAGACATAAAGCACAGTAAAGGTCCTATGACATGCTGCTCTTTGGATACTTTTATATAGACCTTAGTGGTCCCCTAATACTGTATCTGAAGTCTCTTTTATATAGGCCTTAGTGGTCCCCTAATACTGTATCTGAAGTCTCTTTTATATAGACCTTAGTGGTCCTCTAATACTGTATCTGAAGTCTCTTTTATATAGGCCTCAGTGGTCCCCTAATACTGTATCTGAAGTCTCTTTTATATAGGCCTCAGTGGTCCACTAATACTGTATCTGAAGTCTCTTTTATATAGACCTTAGTGGTCCACTAATACTGTATCTGAAGTCTCTTTTATATAGACCTTAGTGGTCCACTAATACTGTATCTGAAGTCTCTTTAGTGGTCCACTAATACTGTATCTGAAGTCTCTTTTATATAGACCTCAGTGGTCCCCTAATACTGTATCTGAAGTCTCTTTTATATATGCCTTAGTGGTCCCCTAATACTGTATCTGAAGTCTCTTTTATATAGGCCTTAGTGGTCCTCTAATACTGTATCTGAAGTCTCTTTTATATAGACCTTAGTGGTCCCCTAATACTGTATCTGAAGTCTCTTTTATATAGGCCTTAGTGGTCCCCTAATACTGTATCTGAAGTCTCTTTTATATAGGCCTTAGTGGTCCCCTAATACTGTATCTGAAGTCTCTTTTATATAGACCTTAGTGGTCCCCTAATACTGTATCTGAAGTCTCTTTTATATAGGCCTCAGTGATCCCCTAATACTGTATCTGAAGTCTCTTTCCTGAAATTCAGCCTTGGTGCAGCATTACAGCCTCTTCGAGCAGTGCTCGAAGTGGGCCGGTACGCACCGGTACGCAGTACCGGCACTTCTACATTTTACTCTTAAGCGTACCTGCACCTTTTCTTGCGTACCGCTACTTCTCGCATGCAGCCGGTACGCTACCACTGACAGAGAAAGCGTCAGAGAGGCGACCCTAACGTTACATAAACTACACTACCCAGAGGGCACTACGTGTTTACATTTTAGATCTTGACGAATCACGTAAAGGCAAGCAGTCCGCCCACCCTATCAGAAGTTAGCTTCTCCACGGACACTAGTTTGAAAAAGCTGTCAGCCTGACCGTAACAGATGTTTCACTGCTGAAAACCTAGAAACTAAAAATAAGTGTCTAGTTTGTAAGTCGTTATGTTGGCCGCCTGGCTTCAGAAAGGTACTAAAAGAATGCGTGAGCCAGAGCCAGACACGTCAACAGAGGTCCAAGTCCAACCAGAAACATCAGGAGCTAGTACGGTTCATGAGCTTCAAGCTAACGTTAGCGTTGATGTGAGCGGAACAGCTGGCGTTAATGAGGAGTCTGCCGCTACCAACCTTAACGTTACACCGACGTCAACAGTAACGTGAGTAACGAAACACACGGACGGCCTGACTGTTGGTCAAAGACCAAATTATGTATTTTTGCTCCACGAACAGCTGGCTTGTTTTTAATGTTAACAAACTGGGCTGCAAAACATGATGTAGCAGCATCCGTCACTAGCTGCCCAGACAGAGAGGGGACTGAAGCTGTTCCCCTGTCTCTGGCACACACGCACACACACTCACTGAGAGTGACTGTTTTGCATCTGTTTGAGCACCAAATTATTGTTAAAATGAATAGTTTTGATGAATGAATGAAGTTTTTTTTCTTAACATGACTCCAACATATTAGCAAATATAAATCAGCTTATTTGTGTAAAAAATAATATTGATACCAGCCTATATGTAAATTAGTCGCTTAGGCCATCCATAGATAGCCTAGTTAATAAGGATTCACTGTGCGCCATGTATGTTTAAAACATGATTTTTTGAATAGCTTACGCACTAAAGTTATGTAAAGTTGTTTAAATAAATCCATACATTTATATTGTTAATAAATGACAATAAATTGTTGTTGTACCAGCAATATCTCCAAATTTTGTTTTTCACTATAGAAATCTCAAATGTCATGATGATCTGCCAATGCAAGAGAGTACCGGCACCTTTTTTTTCCCACTTCAAGCACTGCCTCTATGAGCCAGTCCCACAATGAGCTTTCCTTAGTATGTGCCATTTCTGTGTATGTAGCTTTAAATGCTATTGAGGAGGAGAGAGGGGGAGCAAGGTGGAGGGTGGGGGTGTGGCCTAGACCAACTGCCACTTTGCTTGTTTGCAAGCCATGATGTCTCTCTCTTTCTCATGGGCGGGCCACATTCTGTAGGCGGGCAAAGCAGACAAAGGGGAGGTAACCTTTCCCCTTATGACCTCATAAGGAGGAGATTCCAGATGGGCTCATCTGAGCTTTCATTTTCTCAAAGGCAGAGCAGGATACCCAGGGCTCGGTTGACACCTATCACCATTTCTAGCCACTGGGGGATCATAGGCAGGCTGGGGGAACTCATGTTAATGTTAAAAAAACTCAGAAAGTGACATTTTATTTATTTTTATTTTACTTTAAAGCTCAAATAAAATCAGGAAAAGGCTCTCCGATGAAAGTATGTTCTGATGAGTGACTCAGCTGACCTGATATTCTCGGGCAGATCAATCCAGAGCCTCTTGGCCTCTGTGTGTGTGTGTGCTGCTGGCCACCACCAGGCCTGGCTGCTTGCATGCTAGTTTGTCTGGCGCCGCTGAGTCACGTGACTGTACAACATCAAATCATAAGAGTGGGGAGGAAGAGCAAAGTGTGCCTGCTCCGCGCCGTGACAGCAGCAGGCACTTGAAAGCAGCGGCACTTACACAGACACAGACAGCCAGGTCGCCTCTTTGATGCAGTGCATACTGGAGAGAAACTGAAACTATAGTATCGATCTCATTACACTGGTATTGATCAATATCAATACCAACGTTGGTATCGATATTATCCATATTTGGAATTGATCCGCCCACCACTAGTTGAGAAGTCGTGACGGCTCGTTTAAAGGCACAGTTTCTGAGAACAGGCTGTGTGCATTTCTCTGTGCATTAAGCGTTTTGATACTTTCACAGTATTTATATAGCAGCTTTACCTGCTTTATAATAAAAAATGAATAAAAAACATGGAAATCTTACTTTTTACAATATGGGACCTTTTAACAGTATCATTCAGTATATCTATGTGGAAGCATGTATTCTGTTGTTTCCTTTCATTTGTCATGTATAACTACACATCAGAGCTACAGGCTATGGTGATACCACAAGGACTGTGATTAGACAGCTTGGCCTGGTTCTGTTTTCGCTTCGAGTTCCCGATGCCAGAACATATTTGTGTTAGAGAACAAGGACAACAAGGAGTACATTTTAGTTTGTTTTCCAGTTACGCACACGTTATTTTGGGATGCATCAAAGTGTTTCCCCAGCAAAGCTTTTTGCTTGCCACAACTGTTTCCCTTTCTTGAGCAAAAGCACAAGTATCTTACCAGAAAATGACTTTGGTAGATGTTAAAGTCTTCTTTTAGAATATTACTTTAGTAAGTAGTAAGTATCTGACGTTTACTGGACTTGAGTGTCAAAAGTCATTTTCTGAAATTAAATGTACTAAAGTATTAGAAGTAAAAGTAAAAAAAAAAAAAACTTTGATTATGAACTTTATGGCCAAAGGTGTGTAACGTTATCTTCATCACCAACGTCGTCGGGGTGGTCATCGTCTGTTACCATGGTGGCAGAGCCTGCACCAGGTGCTTCCATGACACTATCAGTCATTATGCTTCATCCTCTTCTTCTTTAGTTTTGGCCTATGTTATGGCATTAGGTCATCCACTGGAATGGAGGCTAGGGCGTAATTTCCACTGGGGACAGGGCGGACATGGCGGACAGGAGAAATGTAGTGGAGTAGAAGTATACATGTTATTTTGGAAATGTAGTGGAGAATAGGATAGAATACAAGAACAAATATTTAAAATATATATAAGGTGGGAATAAAAATGTACAACTACTTAACTTGTATTGGTAAAGCTGTAGATAAACCTATTGTGCAAGTTGCACTTAGTGCAGTTGTGATGTCTATGAGTCTTATCTAACACTCAGTGATGAAGTGTTAAAATGTTGTAACGTACAGTAGCGAAGTATTTGTACTTTGTTACATTACAACACTGCACTTTAAGTGTTAAACGAATGCACAACAATTCCTGATGACATGCTGTACATCACACCCAGCTGGTGTAGAGGGGATGCTGCGACAATCAGTGAGTAAAGGATATGCTTCCTACCCCGGGTTGGAGAGTGGAATAGCGGGAAAAGGAAGTTCAGTTACTATAGGAGAATGTGAATGTGATGTGAATGTGAATGCGATGAAGTCTGTGAGTGTGACATCACATGGTCCAGGTGATAGATGAGCATAATCTCCACTGTTGAAACAGGAGTGCTTGAATCAGACAGGGATTAATAGGGCTGTTGACCAGCTGAAGTGGCTTGTTACTGTAGTCACCAGCTCCAGTTTACCCTTGATCTCACTCACCGGGTGCAATCATATATAAACTCTGCCCACAAGCTCCTTCTTATAGGCGGTAAGCAGTGTTTGTGAAACAGTGCACAGACCTGCCACTCTGAATCAACAGCGAAAACCAATGAACAATCCAAACAGAAACCCACACTGCAGAAGACTATCGGTCAAAATCCATGAACATTTTCTGACTGCAGTTGTTAAACTGTGCTTGTTCTGTGAACATGGGCGTCAGTTTGGTTTGAAATGTGGTGGGGACAGAGACGCATTCGGAAGTGCATTTCCAGAAGTGCTGGGTATAATGACGCATTCATATTTTTTTCTCTTTCGGGCATGTCATGTTTTGAAAGACGTTGTCCAGGGGCCTGTAGGCCTACTACGAAACAAGTTTAACTGGATTTCTTTCAGTTACCCGGCTTCACCTAACCCCTAATCCTAACAACCGCGGTCCCGCATAAGCTGTGTCACGACGGTGGATATCAACTAGTTCAGTCGACCCAGGGTTGCCCAATCTAGAGACGCGCGCGTTCACATAAAAGAGGCGGTGTTTGCACGTCGTGACCAGTCGCAAACATCTACCAGAGCCACATATTTTACATCAGAAGAGCAAACTATAATTCTACATAAATATGAAGAACACAGACACGGTTTACAGGCAAAATGCAATCCAGTCACTGCTTCCTAAAACAGGAAGAAAAGCTGGCAAAAAAAAGCCGACACTGTAAACGCAGAGTTTTTTTGTGATTGTTGCGGGCAAAAATCCTTGATTGCGGCACGTTTTCTTAAAAACTGTGATGGAATATGCATGATATTTATGCAATTTTATGCGATGAAATTGTGGGAACTTGCAAAAACTGCGGTTTGATGAAAAAAAGAACAAAAAGTGATTCCCCCAACACCGTGTTCTCAGTAGGCGAAATTACGTCACTTCATAACGTTACCATGGCAACAGGGGAAAATGGCTGCTCTTGTGTGAAGTAAACGCAACATTTTTCAACTTTCTGCTGAGATATATGTGATATTTTTGCAAAGAAAATGCGGGGATTATGAAATCATGCAAGCCTCGCATATTTTGCGCCGAAATTGGCAATTTATGCAGCGAAAGTGCGGCGTATTTGATCAAATGTGGCCCCTGCATAAATATGCGGACTTGAAATATGCGATCGTGTTTTTCTGGAGGGACTGGCTTATCAATATAACTTCCCCATCAGTCAGGCACAAGATCTGACCATAATTACACTTGTTCTTTCCATAAACTGTCGTTGCTTTAGTCTATTATTTCAGTTGCAACCCTGGCAGTGGGAAGTGATCATGGGAGCAAATAAAAATATAAAAACATAATTCAAACCGATGCGCGCATTGGCAACACACGGCTCAAGAAGTTTACAAAGATACGTAATTCCCTCCACTGAAAATCTATAGGCTACCTTTCATAAACATATCCATCAGGGATCATTAACAGGGTTGTCGGCCTCTAAATGTTTTAACTTTTAAGAGCGCACCTCTCTCTCTCTCTCTCTCTCTCTGCGCACCAAGCTTTTACTTTTTTTTCTTCTTTTTACTCACTGAACTCCACCCATTCAGTCAATGCATCTTCTAAGAATGGTGACGCTGTTATCAATGGAGTATTGATTGGTCTGTAGGCGGTGCTTTTACACCGGTTGATCTCTAATCTCCAACATACCATAATGCTCCCGACCAGGTTAGGGGTTCATCATAAATGACCACGCCGATTGAACTCGGTAACAACTAATCCACCGTCGTGGTACAGAAAACCCTGGTTGAATGTGAGTTACCTCGTTAATGCTAAATCTTGCTTCAGTACAGGCCCCTGTAGCTTAATGTAAATAAATAAAAATGTATTCAAAAATGTGATGATGTCCGACTTGTTTTATGAAGAAGAAAAGCCTTAAGTTTTCAAAAAGCAATAGCATATGATATGGCCCACTAGGCTAACGTTCTGCTTCATGTAGCCTACCATGACAATATGACATGATGACGTGGTTTAATGTACCTAAACAATGATCAATGATCATTTCTCTCTCATATTGCTCCTCATAACCACTGAAAACTCTCAAAAAATCAAACCAAAAGTCCAATTATTACGGACGTTATCTGACATTAAATGTTTCTGCTTCACATTTTCAGCAGCAGCGGCTGTGGGTTGACTCCCCACGGTTCTCATGGGCTTACTATAACGTGAAAAAGCTTAACGTGGTTAATGTACCTAAACAACGATCAATGATCACATTTCTCTCTCATATTGCTCCTCATGTAAAGTAAGTGATCTTATGTGTTATGAACTTTATTTTTTAACTAAATTGAGCTCGAGGTTTTAAAAAAAAGTGATGGGTACAAAATGACTCATGACAAAATCTGGTGGGGACACACCGTCCCCCCCGAAATCAACGCCACTGTCTGTGAAGCGCAAAAAAAGGGCCATGTATATTTATGATTGATGAGTCTTTTTTTAATTTAGGCACACTAGGGAACTTCTAAACAAGACATGAATTCTTATAGTTGTCGGTTAACTATGGCAGCCTAAATTAAACTACACTCAGTAATGTTTCTTCTCCCGATCCCTCCGCCAGCTTTGAGGGGGTTGTTTTGCTGCTGCTGCCAATTTATGCGTGAACTCAATTACAGCAACACAACACTTGTGATTTCCACGATCATTGCCTCTCCTAAACATCATCTAACTCTCTTACCTGGGGGTATGAAATAGTTTGTGTGTACTCAACTCAAGAGGGAATAGACCAGTCGAGCAGTGGAGCTTATCAGCCAATACTAACACATTTTCCAGTGGGAAAACTCCTGATCAGTTCACCATCCTACGCTGTTCTCTTCAGGGAAACTGCCAACTGCATTTACTGACTATTTAATTTATTTGCATGGGGGTGTAGATGTGACTGCTAACTCATAGAGATATACGAGTAGGCTGGTTGGCTGAAGAATATGGCACTGATAGATTAGCATTTTCCTGCTGTGTAGACTGGATTTAGATAATGGACCATTAATTAGTGTCGAATCATTGCTAAAAGTTTAACAATTAGCAGTAAACACGAGTATGGCTTGATAATGCTGTTCAGTTAAAGCACGGGTTAATGATTACTCATGCATTTAATCGTGCATTAAGTCATTACAATTCCTGCCCTAACTCATGCATTATTAATGAGTAATGTTCCCGTAGCAGATTTTTTAATTATTTGGGACTTTTCAATGTTTCCATGGTCATGGTTGGTAAATTCACTTAGCCTAAACATTTTAAAATAAACAAAACCATTTCTACTGTAGGTGTTATTTTAAAAAAAAGAGTCAGTTACATGTTATAGCCGGATATTTAAAGTACTCATATTATGCTCATTTTCAGGTTCATAGTTGTATCTAGAGGTTATATCAGAATAGGTTTACATGGTTTAATTTTCAAAAAACACCATATTTTTGTTGTACTGCCCATTGCTGCAGCTCCTCTTTTCACCCTGTGTGTTGAGCTCTCGGTTTTAGCTACAGAGTGAGACATCACACTTCTGTTCAATCTTTGTTGGGAGTCGCACATGTGCAGTACCTAGGTAAGGACTACTAGCCAGTCAGAAGCAGAGTATGAGGGCGTGCCCTGACAGTACCTAGGCAAGCATTATAACGTGTGTTCCAAAGTGACCACGTTTGTCTCTGAAGTAAAAGCTGGACTACAACAGAGCTGTTTGGAGCAGTTGGTGAACAGTGTTTTCTGTTGGAGATGGTAAGTCCCTTTGGGGGGGGGACTTTGGGCTTTTTGACTTTGTAAACTTATTACATGCACAAAAAAAGATATTTAACACAATAAAGGAAAGGGGAAAAGCCAAAACTCATAATATGAGCACTGTAATATTTAATTTTAGAGGTTTGAGGTTTTAATGCATGTGTTATCCTTGAAAGTATTTTCAATCAATAGTACTGTACTGAGCTTGTACATCTCTCCACGAAACCAACCAAGACTCTTCGTTTTTCAGTAAAAAAAGAAAACCACACACACGTTGAAACCCTTAACAAGTAATACATTGGGTACCCACTTGGTAGGATCAGCAAAAGCTTCTGTGTTCTTACATCAAAAACAGGTGCAGTGTTGAAATTAAATAGAAAATGATAAAATCCCTGGAAAAGTTTAGTTTCAGTTGTGTGGAAGACTTCTAAAGTGTTTAATGACACTATTTGCCATCGTTAATTGAGTTTTTTTAACCTTTATTTATCCAGGTTAGTCGATTGAGAACAATTTCTCCTTTGCAACGACGACCTGATCACATTCTCACAGTTACACATTCATACCTGGAAGCTGCCCAGTACACAGTCTGATCTGCTGGCCACGAGCGGCTCCACTGGAGCAGTTGGGGTTAAGGGCCTTGCTCAAGGGGACCTCAGCGGTGGTAATGAGGGAGGGACAAGCGCTGCTCTTTCACTTTCCCCACCCAGATTTATCCTGCCGATCAGGGACGGACTGGGGCTAAAAAACAGCCCTGGACTTTCTCCCAAATAGGCATCTGGCCAATTAGCACTAGTCGTGCACGACAGACACTAACCAGGATGTCCTGATACTATGCTACGATACTGCAGCCTATCAGACAAGGTATTCACAGCAAGTAACATCTCAAAACCAATGATGATAATTGGGATTGTGTTTACAAATGAAGCCTCAGCGTTCAAATAAAAACAATTTACAATGTTATTACATCTGCATTGAAAATAAAATAAAAATAATGAAATTTCACTGGCTACAGAAACCCCAAATTACACAAACTTGTAATTAACAAAGTATTACTGGCAACCCTTTCAGAGATAAAGTAGGCTACTTGCTGTACCTAAACATGGGGATTAGATATATATTGTAGGCCTATATAATTTGTTTATTCAGGTTGAAGATAGATATCTATCTTCAACCTGAATAAACAAATGATTTTAAAGATAGGTTATTAGCTATTGTCTTAAGAGACTATTATTAGCAAGGCAAGGTTATTAGCAACAGTCTCGAGAGACTTATTGGCCCTTATTTCTTTTACTTTTTCCCATCCACCTTTCTCCTTATGTTTTCTGCCAGCCATTCTACCGGTGAATTGATTTCCCCCTGCAGCTCAAGCTGGAAAACTACATTTTCTGTCCTGACCTGCTCCAGTTAAAAGTCTGCCTCTGTGGCCGGGGACCAATCACAAACTGGCTAGTGGCCGACTCTTCTTCCTCAGTTTTTTTTACACATAGCGTATAAGTGATCGTATTAGCGCCCCTGCTGTTGGCTGTTCATATTGCTTTGTTTAGACGGCCGTCGGTGCGACTGCCGTTCTGGACTTCTTCAGAATGCACAGATTGTCAGTCCGTCCCTCCTGCCGGTCTGGGGACTGAACCGGTCCCAAGCTTGCTTCTCTAACCTCTAGGTGGCTGACTAAAATTACAAAGAGTACATTTTGTTTACTTTTGTTGAGGTAAATAAAATAACATTCATGTTTTTGGCCTGTAGCTATACATAAAAGCTTCACATCTCCCAAACATTAATTAAGAATGAACCCTTTAATGTGCTCTACGGTTCCACAGCTCTCCACTTATCACACTAAAATGTACAAATATATGCCAATCAGTACAAGCAGCCAACCAGAGTGAAGTCTTTTGGGAGTGTGATGAGACAGCCTGGCTTTATTTCCTGCAGATAAAAGCCCCAGTTTGTCCCTTTGCCGATTTCACTTCAGCACACAGAACTCTTCTAAACCAGCATTCTTTAGAAATAGGCACTGTGCACCGTGATCGCCACATTGTTGCCTCGCCAGAAAATTTCCTCAACAAGCATTTGTCCTCAACACTTCTTTCACCTTTTTGTTATCTAAAGCACAAATACTAGCAATGTGTCTTTCCTGTGGATTAATCTTTGTAAAAGCACCTTCTTTTTGGATTCACCATTAAAGGCTGGCTATTATGCATGGTGGAATAGTGAGTTAATATATATTTCCTTCAAAAACACTCAATGGGGTTGCTATATTAAACATATAAAGCTTTCTTTCTAAACCAAGCCAAATCTGACACTGAAAAAGAAAAATGATATAGGAATAACCATTGTACTTTTGTAATTTCTACTTAATTTTCTGCAGCGGGTGGTAGACTCACACTGCAGTTGACATATTGCCATTGTACCTGGAAAATGCCTTGCATGATTCCAGTAGCCTGTCTCCGCCCCCCTATGTACTTCCGCTCAATTTTTATTTTCCTTCAGTACTACGTCTGGGTTTGCGGTATATTCTTGGGTTTTCTCCGGTCAAATCTTTACCGGTCCAATCAGTGAACAGAGGGAGTGGCTGAGAACGATGACGTTGAGGTTGGACGCTAGTTTAAGTTGTAGTTCTGTGGCGGCGGAGAAAGATGTGAGCGAAGCCAATTTGGTCCGTTGTGGCAACGCTGCTGAATATCCAGAAGTTTAAGGCCGAGCAAGAATAATCTTTGCTGAGTTTTGTTGGTGGCCATGATGTTGTGGCCCCCCTCCCCCACGGGGTTCAGGAAAAGTTTGATTTTCCAGCTCGCTCCGTTAGCGGTGAAGGAGTTAGCTAAGGCTAACGCTAGCGATGCTAAGCCGACATAACGATCAAACGTTAGCGATTGGTTATGGCAGATCCAGCAACCCAGTCTCACGTCAGTTCGTGATATAATCACGAAAATTAATCTATTAGAACGTGATACCATCACGTAATTGTGAAGATTTACGTGATTGGAGCACATTTCTTTCTGCCAATCGGCTGCAGCAGAGAAGCTGGATACAGCTGCGTTATTATTGGTATTTTTAGCCCAATTATCGCTGTTTTTATCAACATTTATTCACCAGATCGTATCATGGTTTTTATGTATTTCTTTTACTGTTATTAATTTGGTCTATTTCGGCCAGGGAAGCTGGATGGCTTTATGTTTATTGATATTTTTAAAGCCCCAGTGTGTAAGAATTTCTCCCATCTAGCGGTGAAATTGTATATGACAACCAACTGAATTTCACTTTGTAGCCTTTTTCATCATTGACGCGAGGAAAAGTATCTTACACGTCGTTCTAGCGTTATACACAACCATGCTATATTTAGCCAAGCAAATAGCAACTATAAAACTTCTAATTTACACAAATAGGCAGAATTACCTGTTGAGAAGAAAGCAGGCAACTTCAGCGTCCCTTTTAAAATCCTTGCTCCTAATCAGCTCTTTCCATCTTGGAAAAGCCACAACAATATTAACTTTGGTCGCGTTGCTTTGCCTGTCACGTTGTCATTTTAATTTCCTCGGCGACTCGGTTACATGTCCTCGATAATAGATGCAACAGGCTTTCAAATCTGCCGGCGGTGAGTCACAAGTAATCTTCTCCCCCTCCCTCCCCTGGCATACATCACAGTCAGTGCCACTGAGTGAAAAGCGCAAAATGCGGAGCAGTATGTCCTGTATGTCCCTTACGGGCTACCGTAGTTCAAGATGGCGCATGACTATGGAGCGTCTACTCCAGTTCATGTGAGCGCAAATGTAAAATTTCAAGCCAATAGGAATACTTGGAATTGATGGTGGTGGTTAATATTCATAAAAAAGGACAAATTTGTGAAGGGCGATACAGATTTTGATAATAAACAACTACAAATGTTACACACTGGGGCTTTAACTATAACGCTACATCTATCAACATTTATTTAGATGTTATCATGGTATTCATTTCTTTATTTTAATCATATTATTTTGGTCTTATTACCGGTGAAATATTACAGTAAATAAGAGAGAAGAGTACGCGACGATATGAGCCGAGCTGGGCGCATTCAAAGCAGGTATCCCACAATGCAACGCGGTCATTCATTCAGAGAATCTGACAGCGATCAGCGGGTCTTTAACGCCAGTATCGCTTCAATCTTCATATATATAATCTGTGGTTTTGTCAACAGCAACAACACGTTGCTCAGTTTTCTTCCAGTAAGTTATGCACCGTAATAACATTTAAAAAAAACAGCTGAAGACTCGGAAGTGACATAGTACGTGCCGCTCGGCAAATAAGATGATACAAAAATACATAATATTCGTATTTATGTGTGGGACTTTGTAAGCATTGCACTGCATTAGTTGTTTTAAATAAATTACTTTTTTTGAAATTTAAATTGATGGCAGGCCTAACATTAATTATTATATTCATAAGATTATCCTCATATCAATCACCATGGTTACAGCTTGCAACCATAACCTTTGCCTTTACTGAGAGATTTTTTCAAAATTAAGAAGGGACTAGTTTTAGGAGGCATTTTCAGGAAATTAAAAGGATAAGCAGATTGTTGCCGAGGTTTTTAGTCACAGAGTAAGATGTATATATCTTTGTTTGGGTGCATATACAACATGTGTTTTGGCATTTTTGGCACACTTCTACCTCAGCCTACTGCACACAGACACACGTACGTTTTGCATATTCTGCTGAAATAGCGACCTATGTTTCCATGCCAACAATCTCATTCAACCATTTGACAAACTGAGCAGTTAGTGGTGACATGGGTCAGAGGGTATCAGAGGTCATACATGATGAACCAATCAATGGGCTCTGCTCCTATAGGCACCTTGGTGTTCATATGGACAAGACCTGGCTGGAAGGCCTGTGTTCAAAGTGTGTGTTATCATTTAGAGCAGACACTCACGGTGAATCAGAGGGTTTATGTTATACAAGGCTGCATTACAAAGCATATTCATATGTATCCACATGGCAATATCTAAAAACATCTCATTTAAAGCTTGCTTGTCAGGTGACTGTCATGAAGGTTGTGGAGAGGAATAGAAACCAGTCTCTCCAGACAAGCACAGAGAATATGACCTGATCTATCTTTATTCTCCATGCAAAGTATGAGTTATTATACTCTAGCAGAAGATATAGGTTACCCCAATGTAAACTTAACATTTCTAAACTATAGGCCTATTCGGACCTACCTCAATTACAACTTTAAATAATGTTGCTTGAGGCTGCAGGGGTTTGGCAATAGCTTCATGATATGATGCATAGGGTTGTGTGTAGGTTGCTCTTGTCACTGTTTGTGAAAGATGAGCAATAGATTGTGGCTGTGTGACATGCTTCAGTCTGGCTACATATCACTTTTTTATTGTTAGTATATGTCAGCTGTATGATGAAACAATATGTCAAGTGTTATGTGTGAAGAATTTGAACTCAAGGCAGATATCACTCCGGGAACAATAAAGTATCACCTGCATATCCATGATATGTGAAAATTAAAACATTGTCGTAGGACTATATCAAACATATTGTTGGAAAGATCTCAACCTCCACAGTAACATATGTCAGTCTGAAGAGGATCCATTACTCCTACTCTGAAATATTGACCTCTGAACCTTGAACCTAGTCCATGTTTGAAGGCTTGTCATTTAGCAACAGAAGGTGCTACAAACATGGGACCAGCTGTTATAGAAAGCTCTGGACCTCAGGTGTCATGTAGATATGGTCACCAATGTTTAACCACTGTAAGCACTGTCAAATATGGTAATAAGCTATTTTC
The DNA here is from genome assembly GCA_023631565.1 of Gymnocephalus cernua. Lineage (NCBI taxonomy): Eukaryota > Metazoa > Chordata > Actinopteri > Perciformes > Percidae > Gymnocephalus > Gymnocephalus cernua. The sequence goes on along the minus strand of CM042427.1, from coordinate 10,318,850 downwards.
ACCTATTTAACAATTCCATTTTTAAAATCTGATGACACCAGTGTGTTCCCCATTTCAAAAAACCCCAGGGGGCATCCAAAATTATACACTTTTAACTTCTAATTATGAGAAATATACCAATATACATTAAAACTACAACTCCCATAAGAGACGGGAGCTGCCTATGTTCGATTCCTGTGTTTCTGCCGTCTGCCCAAGGGGCCAGGCTTCTCTCCTCAGAGCGAAGCCGCGATGGCGCCATTTTGCTAGCCCTTTCCCATCACCCCCGTTAGCATCCCATTGACTGCAATTCATTTTGGCGTCACTTTGACAGCCAATAACTTTACATCTGAAGCGTTTAAATACTTGATTTGTCCGTTGTTTATTTCTTAAGAAACACAACAATGTACACAAGGCTACATTACCTTGTACCTCACGTTATGGCTGTGCCTATGTTATCTCCTTACATATACCTACGCTCTCCGTCTCTGATAGATTGGGAATGATTGAGATTTCTTTTGCGCAGCTACCAGAAGGCTTACAACGTTGAGAGACGTTGGTCACGTCACATCTAGGGCGGGAAGCTCAGTTTGCAGCTGCGCAGTAACGCTCAGTAACCCTTTCCCATCACCGGAAAAGTGCTGGTAAGAGGCTTCACTTGTCTCCGTTGAAAACAGCGGGATCGCTGTGTCCATTTTATATACTGTCTATGCGTCTGCCGTGAATGGGCTTCATTCCATTTCAGATTGCCGCCGCCCGCCGGCCAACCGAGCAGACAATACATGAGACAAATACATGAAACTGTATTTTATTATTATTATTATCTTCATTGTTTAAATCCTTAAATACAATGTTAGACAAAAACATTAATATTACGAATATTATGTATTTTTGTATCATCTTATCTGCCGAGCGGCACGTACTACGTCACTTTCGAGTCGTCAGCTGTTTTTTTAAAATGTTATTACGGTGCATAACTTACTGGAAGAAAACTGAGCAACGTGTTGTTGCTGGTGATAAAACCACAGATTATATATATGAAGATTGAAGCGATACTGGCGTTAAAGACCCGCTGATCGCTGTCAGATTCTCTGAATGAATGACCGCGTTGCATTGTGGGATACCTGCTTTGAATGCGCCCAGCTCAGCTCATATCGTAGCGTACTATTCTGTCTTATTTACTGTAATATTTCACCGGTGATAAGACCAAAATAATATGATTAAAATAAAGAAATGAATACCATGATAACATCTAAATAAATGTTGATAGATGTAGCGTTATAGTTAAAAAATATCAATAAACATAAAGCCATCCAGCTTCCCTGGCCGACATAGACCAAAGTAATAACAGTAAAAGAAATACATAAAAACCATGATGCAATCTGGTGAATAAATGGTGATAAAAACAGCGATTATTGGGCTAAAAATACCAATAATAACGCAGTTGTATCCAGCTTCTCTGCTGCAGCCGATTGGCAGAAAGAAACGTGCTCCAATCACGAACGATGCTTCCCATTTAAATACATTAGTTTAAAAAACGTGACCCCATCACGTAAATCTTCACAATTACGTGATGGTATCACGTTCTAATAGATACATTTTCGTGATTATATCACGAACTGACGTGAGACTGGGTTGGATCCAGAGTGGCTCTGGGCAGATCCAACAGTTTTAAACTTCAACAGAGTACCCGCCTTCAAGGAAGTTAACACTTGTCAATGGAGAGTGGCCAGACTCTCTGTACAAATGAAATGGACCAGAGTCTGGTAGGACCAGGCTAGTCTGGACCAGAGTCTGGTAGGACCAGGCTACTTTGGACCAGAGTCTGGTAGGACGAGGCTATGATTCCAGTACTGTGGTTGCAGAGTTTGTCCCAGTCAAATTGTGTGTCCATTCTGCTGCTTTCTTGCATCTCCCACCCTCCTTTGAATGTATTTCTCTACCTTTGCTACATTGCCATTTTTTGTCTGATCCATTTTAGGGGTAGAGGTGGACTACTTTGTCCCACTCCTAATGCAACTGATGGCCCTGACTGCAGTGACCACCCCAGTGATCATAGCTCCAGCAGTGCTTGAATGCCTGGGCCACTACCCCAAATGACACAAACATCACTTCCTCGCTCCTCCTCCAGTGGTCACTAGGGTTCTGCAGTGCAGGAGGAAACCCCACAGTTCTTGATATATGTCTTCCAAGCATGTGTCTGAAGACTGTGCTCCTTCTGCTTTTGTGTCGTTAGCTACGAAAGTAACTTATTGTGCATTACATCAGCATCTGTTCATCCAGACTGTTTGCTTTGTTGTACCAACTCCTTATCTTGACAGCAAGAAAAGCAAGAGTTCTTTTTAAGCAAGAATGGTGCAGTTGGAGGATTTTTGTCCCTCCCACTCAACACTTTAGTAAGAGAAGCAAAAGAAGTTGCATTGATTGTTTGTTGTGCGTGCTTCACCAAGCTAAGAGGACTGCAAAAGCTTGGAGAGGTGCACATAACAGTTGTTAATGTGGATTCACAGCAAGCAGAGACCCTAGGCCATGAGCACAGGTGGAACTTGCTGACCTCATCAGCCTGCAGCACTGTATTTGTTGAAGATTAATGGCTGCAAATTTTAGCTGATAACCAATTGGCCAAGAAGTACATTAGCAAAGTTCCGCCTGCTGTTCCAGAGTGGTAGAACGCAACGGCTAGTTTTAATACAATACATGTACATAATGTCACGTCCGGGCGAGCCTCTGTTTCACTCGCTTGTGTAAATCAATGCATCTTTCCCTCAGCATTTCTTTCATCTGACTTTCTGAACAAATGAAGCAATCCTTGATGTCTAGCCCGCAAAGGTCTAGGGCTTACTGGAAATGTTTTTTTCGTTAGAAACTAAAAGACTGAAATATGAAATAAACGATTATATGAAATCACTATGGTCCTTATCTAATCATACAACCCCAAATCAGAAAAAGTTGGGACAGTATGAAAGACACAAATAAAAAAAGAAAGAAGTGATTTCTAAATGTACTTTGAGTTGTATTTCATTGCAGACAATGTGAACACAAAATATTTCATGTTTTGTCCGGTCAACTTCATTTCATTTGTAAATATACATCGTTTCCTGTCATTCAGACCTGCAACACATTCCAAAAAATGTTGGGACAGGAGCAATTTAGGGCTAGTAATCAAGTAAATTGGTTAAATAATGATGTGATTTCAAACAGGTGATGTCAACAGGTGATTGTAATTATGATTTGGTACAAAAGCAGCATCCAAGAAAGGTCTAGTCCTTTAGGAGCAAAGATGGGCCGAGGATCGCCAGTTTGCCAACAAATACGTGAGTAAATTATTGAAATGTTTAAAAACAATGTTCCTCAAAGAAAGATAGGAAGACATTTGCTTATTTCACCTTCAACAGTGCATAACATAATTTAAAGATTCAAGGAATGTGGAGGAATTTCGGTGCGTAACGGACAAGGGGACAAGCCTAAGCTGAACAACCGTGATCTCCGATCCCTCAGGCGGCACTGCATCAAGAATTGTCATTCATCTATAAGCGATATCACCACATGGGCTCAGGACTACTTTGGCAAACCTTTGTCAAGTACCACAATATGTAGTTACAGCCACAAATGTCAGTTAAAACTGTACTGTGCCAAAAGGAAGCCCTATGTTAACAGTGTCCAGAAGCGCCGTCGACTTCTCTGGGCTCGGAGGCATCTGGGATGGACCATCACACAGTGGAAACATGTACTGTGGTCAGATGAATCAGTATTTCAGGTATTTTTTGGGAGAAATGGACACCGTGTGCTCCGGACCAAAGAAGAAAAGGATCATCCAGACTGTTACCAGCAGCAAGTCCAAAAGCCAGGGTCTGTCATGGTATGGGGTTGTGTCAGTGCCCTTGGCAAAGGTAACTTGCACTTCTGTGATGGCACCATTAATGCTGAAAAGTACATAGAGATTTTGGAGCACAATATGCTGCCTTCAAGAAGACATCTTTTCCAGGGACGTCCATGCATATTTCAACAAGATAATGCAAAACCACATTCTGCACACATTACAAAGTCCTGGCTGCGGAGGAAGAGGATACGGGTACCCGACTGGCCTGCCTGCAGTCCCGACCTGTCTCCAATAGAGAATGTGTGGCGTATTTTGAAGCACAAAATGTGACAACGAAGACCCCGTACTTTTGCCCACCTTAAGACTTGTTTGCAGAAAGAATGGGACAAAATTACACCTGACACACTTCATCACTTGGTGTCTTCAGTCCCTAGACGTCTTTTAAGTGTTGTGAAAAGGAATGGCAACATTACAAAGTGGTAAATGCATTACTGTTCCAACATTTTTTGTAATGTGTTGCAAGAACCAAAATAGGAATTTTGTATTTCTGAAAAAAAAAAAAACAATACAAATCAGGAGGAACACATTGAATTATGTGCTGTTGTATTGTCTGCAATGAAATACAAGTCAAAGTACATTTAGAAATCACTACTTTCTTTTTTTATTTGTGTTTTCCATACTGTCCCAACTTTTTCTGATTTGGGGTTGTATGAAGTGAGCCACATGACCTACTGTTGAGAGAAGCTCTCGTCCAAAGATAGATTTTTTTGTTTTTGTTTTCAGCATTGTTACAAATATCAATGAGATTTTGAATGAGGTTTTCTTCAATCTGGAACAGAGCCCGGAAGTTCCAGTTTCACTTTGGCTCTCTATTAGTCACTAAACCTTACTTATGTTTCCTTTTCTTGCTTATCCTAGCTGAATCCACAACACAAAACTGTGACACTCTATAGTTGAAATTTGAATGAATAAGAGGCTGGGCTTTAACTTACAAATATACTTCAACATATCAATAATGGTAATAGACTTATTACTCTATATTTGTCTACTACTGATAATAAAGGCCTAAACAACTCAATTCATGACTTATCCCACTTGGGGGGATCTGGTTTTGACCCTTGTGTTGTCCTCCTGTTTTGTCTGTAAAGTATAAATTATCACCCCATTCTGTGTTACATCTTCTTAGCCACCTTCATTCCAACCTATTACCACTAGTGTTACACTTATTTCTGGAATTCATGGTCAATAAACCTCATTATTATTAACTTATACCTTAAAAAATTAAACAAATTATGAATTATGTTGACTAACAATTCAAATCAGAGGATGTGGAGTGCATCACATACTGGTACATACCGGCATTTAGTCAGGAAACTGTTTAGAAACCATTTCAAATATTGCATCCTTTTCAAATGCTATAAAGTTGAATAAAACCTCCACAATTCAATGAGAGTAATGATCCGATCCTTCATTTTACTTGCAAAAAGCGTTTTTTGAGGCAATTTGGTTTTAAGTAACATATATTTCTGATACAGAAACTTTGAAAATGGGTCAAATGTGACCCGAGGACAACAGGAGGGTTAAGATGATGGTAATCATAATAACAATCACTCTGCAACAGCAGCATTAACAGCATCATAGCCATACACCATGTGCACTTCTCTTATACACAGTATAAGTGATTATTGGGGGAGAAACGTCAGGCACTGGCCTCTCTTTGCCTCCTATAAAGCTGAAGGCAACAAAAATAGGAAGTTAAACAATGATCAAAACATTTGAACACAGATTCTTCAGACAACTAAAACCTACAGTCAGTCTCATTATTGGGATAAACAACGTCCCTGTTGGTACGCTCGAAGCACCGCTTAAAAAAAAGGAACTCAGCTGATTAAATCTGGGCGTCTGGTCATATCTTTTCATACCCAAAGTAACTTAAAGCGTTGTTTTTAAGTGTCGTAAACAATGTTAGGGATCTTTCATTTCACAGCTGAAGGGGGAAATTAAGATGAATGTGTTGCTACTGTAATGCAGGTCCTTTCAAACATCCCCTGAAAGACACAAACACACACAATTAGGATATGCACAAAATAAACCCAAGATTTACTCTTATGAGGTTGTGCTTTGTTTGATTAAAAATGCTCTTAGGCATGAGTGCTGTGTGGATGTGTTTGTGTGCAGGCCTGCACTGCAAAGATCTTGTGAAGTGACTTTGTTAAGGTGTGGTTGATCTGCTGAATGCACGTGCGTATTTTCTTTGTGTGCGTGTGTGTTGATGACTGTACTGTCTAATGCCTTGTCAAGCTTCTCCTGGCCGTGCTACTCCTGCCTGGGAAAAGTACCCCTTCATGAATAATGTTGAATACAGACCATGACTAAACCTTGAGGTAACCAAACAAACATCATGCCCCAGAGAATATTGAAGATCAAACACCGCACTGACACCTCACAGTGTGTGAAAGTATGTGTGTCTGTGCGGTTACCCATTTTAAGTGACTTTACCACAGCTACTGAGCATGCACATGCCCCAGAGAGCACACTGAATAAAACTAGCATGACACCTTTATGCTTGCATGAGTGTGTGTGTGTGTGTGTGTGTGTGTGTGTGTGTGTGTGTGTGTGTGTGTGCTTGTGTGTCTATACAAATCACCATGGCACAGCTGTGTGTGCTTAAGCAACACAAGATTAAAAAAAAAGCAGGGCACTGGTCTCTTTGAAATTGTACTATGCTTAAAGTCTCCAAGGACTGTTTCATACAAACCAACAAACCAGCTTGTCATCAATAATGTATTAAACCCATTCATCCGAGGCATTATGTGTCTCAATACTTTAACGGTTTAGTGGGAGAACAGCAGTGTACTGCTCACAACATGATGGCTCTTCAGGGGAATGGGATTTTATATTGGACAGTGAAACTTTAATAATGATAATAATGGCTTTGTTCTGTGCTGTGCTGATACACCCAGTTCTGCATTAAGGAAGACAAGAAGTTTTAGGACATTGGCAGATTTGGCCGTTACATACAGTATGTTACCTAATTGCTGTTGAATCATGAAGGTAGTGCTCCTCACTGTTTCACCACTTATTTAAATGATGAAACTGCATTGTATGAATGATGCCAGCAGTCAGACCTTTTACCAGAGGTATCTACTTGAGACTTGGACTCAAGTCTACTCGAGTCACCGTTTTGATGACTTGTGACTTGACAAAAAATAAATGACTTGAGACTCCACTTGGACTTATAAGTTAATGACTCGAGACTTGACTTGACGCATGATGACTCGGATGACTTGAACCAATCATTTTATTGGATGGGCTACTAATGTATCTTTATAAAGACCGGATATTACAGGTAAGAGTGCTTTATCCTAGGTGTAAAAAAAAAAAGAGACTGGATTTGGGACTTGACTTGCCATAACTAAGGATTCAACTTGACTTGACTTAACCTGTGACTTGACTTGACAATACTTACTTACTTGGGACTTGAGCAAAGAAGACTTGGTGCTCTGCTAATTACATTAGAGTACTAATAATGACACTAATAGGCTTTGTATAATGCCACAAAAGTTTGTGGGCAGCACAAAATTGACTAGCTAACGTCACACATGGATGGATGTTAGCATAGATTGTATGAAATGGCTGCTTTTTGCATGCTGCACAATTTAAGAGTGCATGAATGCGTGTCCCTGAGCAGTGATTGACACGCAGTTAGATTGGCCAGATCTGAACAGGGAGCGGTGAATTTTTGCAAATTGCACTACAGGCTGTAGGTGGTGCCAGAAGAGCCGGATTTTTTTTAAATGACAGCTTCATGTAGTTCTACTCGAACATAGGGTCAGTTTCAGCAAATATGACAGAAAGTTAAGTTTTATAAGGCTTACCTACTGCACCTTTAACTGTTCCACCACCGAAAGGCATGCTGGGTACAGCTCACTCTCCATTGCTCGCGACAGAACATTCAAGAGTAGCTGAAAAAAAAGACAGACTGGAGATGTTACACTGTAGCAAACTCAAACATGTCAAGCACAGGGAGTGCGGGAAATAGCCTAGTCCCAAATAGCTAGATGTTAGCAAACTCAGGGATGAGTGTCGAGTGTGAAGTTGTTTGGATGAGCGGTTCTCGACAAAGCTGCAAGCAGTAACGGAAGCAAAGCAATCGGCCCATTCCAAACAGGCACTATTTGATGTGTACTAGTCTGACTTAACACAGTATGGAATCTTATTCATCATTCATCATGTAGCTGTTAAAACATACAACTGAAGAAAGGGGGTGGGCATTAAAGTGGAGACAAATCCTAATTTTCACTTTGTTTTAAACAAAAGGACTGTGTCATCTGAGATGTACGCAGAACTTCTATGATTGCACTAAGTTTATGGTTAAAGATAACAATAATACAATTTCTCTAGACTGTGATATTTTACAGTGCTGTCGAGCATCTCCATCTCTCAAAATGTCCAAGTTTTAAGCAAATCCTTTTCAGTAGGAATTTGCCTGCACACTTACTATAACCAATGGGTTGGAATGTGTGTCAGCTCCTTTTATGCTGAGTCCTGGAGTATTTTCACCGTGCCCTTTTCAGCAGCACTGAGTTGGAGATAGGCTGTCGCCAGTGGCTAGTCTTACCAAGGTGCGTGAACTCAGATTTGCCCTTTTCAATTTCACTTTCCTGTATAGCGTGAGAATGATGCTGTATGCATTTTCTTTTATGGAGCGCAGACTCTGCGACTGGAGTAGTGCAGTTGCAGAGTGATATTTCTCTCTTCTCTTTCCTCCTGCTTCTGTCCTTCCTTTCCACCTTCTCTTTTATCCTTCCCTTTTTCGCCGTCATCTCCCTTAACCACATCCTTCTTAATGTTTTCCCTGTAATTTCCTCAGCGGCATATACTGTATATGCATGAGGCGAAATAGGTTGAATTACATTTGCCACATGCACTTAATCACCATTACAAAATTCGATATTTGGAGAAATGTGTGCACTTGTTCATTCTTGTCCAATTTTAAAGAGTGATTACATCGACTAATACAAACACGTTTTACAATTTCCATTTTAACACTAAGATTTTCCAAAAGGAGACTATTTTAACCGAGAGCTGGAGTTACATTCTTAATGGAAGATATGTCAATTTAAAATAACACTTTTCATCTCTTAATTACTGTATATCCTAATTCTGCTGAGCCCTTTCTCTGTGTATGCTCTGCTCCTCATTTTTTTTCTCTTCTCTTTCACTCCACAGACTTTGCTCATAACAATTTCCTTTCCTCATCATCCAGCTCACTCTGTTTTTCTCCCTCCCTCCCGTTCATCTTGGAGGCATATGAGAAATGACACTGGACAAGTCCTTGCTGCTTTATTAATCCTTTAAGCTTCTGAATGGAGGCACAAATGCAACTACTCCCATTCAAATCAATGGCAGTAACCCCCGATTGCCGTATCTGTGCACTGCTTAAATGTGTTTCACTTTTATATTCAACCGGCACAAATGTGCGCACGCGCACACACACACACACACACACACACACACACACACACACACACACACACACACACACACACACAAACGCACACGTGCATACCCAGCGCTCACAGTGTTGAATAGTCTTAGCTCCTAATGGCCAGGGCTCTGCTAACCAGCCTTCTGCAGGAACAATTCATGGGCTGCTCAGTCAAACGGAACTCTAACCCATGGGCCTGTGGAACAGCCCCGGTCATAAACAATCACACACACACACAAACACACTCACATCGCTATCCCCCTAACGCACACACTCACTCTCTGTCTTCACCCAGACCATAAAATCATTGCGACAGATGAAGGCAGGGAACAGTGTTTTTGTGCTGTTTTGCCCGTCACAGATTTCCATTACAAAGTCTTGCCATGAGTCTGAGAGAGCGAGGGCCTATTGAAAAACGGACAGGCTACAAAATGCTGCTAGTCAGAGCCCATCAATGTTATGTTTTTCCCAGCTGAATGGCTTGTCAGTGAAGGGTGGAGATGGGCTTTGTGTGAGAGGTAGGACTGAGCTGTGTTGGCCCAGACAATGGGTGGAGAGCCGATGTCAACTCCAGGGAGTGCATTCAGGGTTCATCATCTGGTGTGTTACAAAGCTTCTGGAAAAATATTCCTTTCATCTAGTCCCAAGCTCTCGTCCTTTTCTTCAAACGTTTCAGCTTTGTTCAGCATTTTCTCCCAATCAATCTTTTTTGTGGTTATGCTTCGTTTCTTTACTTGCATAACTGAGAAGAATGCAGTGCTGTTATATACATTAGCAATTTTCTGCAAATTGTCAGTGCAAATGCAGTAATTCCCTGGCATTTTTTATCTACTGAATAGCAGGATTATATAAAGGCAGCCTTAACAGTCGCTGATTTATCAGTGGGTTTGATGGAAGCCGAGCAGGCTGAGGAGGAAATAAATCATATTCTGGAGTTTGAAAGAAAACAAAATATCAGCACAGCAGAGGGACAGCAGGAAAACAAGACAACATAGGGCCACTGTTTGCTTAAAAAGACACATTTTTTTTCATTTTTGCCCAAGAGGTCCAAAGCTGTGTGGACTGTCCAGACACTCCTCTGCAGCACTGTGGAGGAAGGTCTGGCAAAGCAAGTCTACCCCTAACCTTAATCAAGTACTTGTACTGTAGTTGTCTACACTTAACTAAACATGTAGAGATGTTTAGTAGACTAAACATCTAAATGTAGTGGTGGATGTCATATCAATCATTTTTGGGACATCATGTGAGTCATTTTAGAAGGCCCTGACAAACAACATTTAAGAGGATATTAAGGGGCAGTGGAGGAAAAAAGGGCACTTCCTTGCCAACTGTGACACATCAGGACGAGGTCTTGGACAGAGTGCAGACGAGAAGGGCACAAACAACATGACAAGTGTGCTCTGTCTATTCTGGGGCAGCATGTGGCTAAGACAGCTTTCAGGATTTGGATTCTGAGTACGTTGTGTAGGCAAAAGTTACCTCTGACTGGATGTCTGGAGAAATCGCTTATTTGTGTGAATGTCGCTGCCTCAGGCCCAGTGCATGCTGGGATAAGCTCCAGCCTCCATTGACCCTCTATTGAAATACACAGATGGATGGGTTGTGTAAGTAAAGGAATCATCTCAATTACATGATGGATACAGCGAGTAAGGAAAAGAGAAAATTACAAAACAAAATTAAAATACACTTTACATTGCTCAGTGACTCTGATTACTACTGGATAATAAAACTCCACAGTAATCAATTAACATCCTAAAAACTGACATTTATTTGGCTACAGGCACACACACACACACACACACACAGACACACACACGCTTGTAAACGATTAACACTCCCTCAGTTTGACATTTATTTGGCTGTTCATACTCGCTGCCTTGCTTCACTCTGTCGCTCTGTCTCGTCCAAGTGAGAAATGAGCAGCAACACCCTGATCAATGGGACATTCATACAGCGGTGTTACATTCAACTGACTCCCCCTCGATGAAATGACACAGCAGCCTGCGCGGCGCCATAAATTTGCCTTGTTTAAACACTTTCCCCTAATTCTTCTGGGAGGCAGGGCTCTTGTCCTTTATTCAAGGGAAACGGATGTGAAAAAAGAACGACGTATGGAGGGGATGTGAAGAGGCTAATGTTTAGGTTGTGTTTGTTTTGGGTCCCACTTGAGAAATTCAAGATTCTGTGTGAATTGGTGTGCTTGTGTGTGTTGGTATAGCTGTGGGTGGCAGCCAGGACACATATTGAGACCATTATGATGCCCGGATACTAGGAACTGCCAATTTTTGTTTAATAAGAACACTGTGCATTGTGTGTGTGTGTGTGTGTGTGTGTGTGTGTGTGTGTGTGTGTGTGTGTGTGTGTGTGTGTGTGTGTGTGTGTGTGCATGCCATCCAATTTGATCTAAGGTACTTTCCCACCATTTGAGTTTAATAGAGTGCTACTGTAGTCCAATTGCATGAGCTGTATACAATATAAATACAGTGCAGATTCTGGTATTCTATGTATGGTCACTGGTCAGTAATGGTCTGACGGCTGGACAAAAACATTTCGGGAATCAACAGTTTGCGGTTTGGGTGACTGACCGGCACTCAAGGGCTGCTCTGCATTTGTGGGAATGTGTAGCAGGGATCATGGGAGCAGGAAGGAGGGGGAGAGACATGTAATGTAATGAGATGAAATTAGAGAAACAGAGAGAGGTGACGGAAGTAATGAATGAGAGAGAGCTGAAGGAGGGAGAAGCAGAGAAGGAGAAGGGGTGAAGAAAAAATCAGAAAGGATGGTAAGAAGGGAGATGAGGGATGGGTTTTTTTTCGGTTTGGAATGACTCCTTTCAGGGTCATATTAGCAGAAGTGCATACAGAAATAAGAAAAAAAAAACATGCAATGGAAAAAAAATACTATAACCTTGCTCTGTGACTTCAATCTGCATTGGCCTCTGCCTAATTCACTTTCACGCCATGTGAAGCGGCAAAAAACTGTAAGAAAACGCCAACGTGCGCTTCCACATTTGGATTAATTCAAACGATGTGCTTCTGTCTGAGATATGGGTGAGTTGAAACAGAAGTTGGGGGTTCGAAGACAAATAGCTTCAATTTACAGTAGCAAATTAAAAGTCTTATCTTGAGCAGTCAGAGCGGATTTCCATTTCCCTTAACATTAAAGAATCCCCTGGGAACTCCTGGAAATGAGAGAAGTGAAACTTTTGAAAAGTACATGAATATCTAATGGAGATTTGAATGAGGGTGAACTCTCGTTGTCATACAGCTGTACGGCCGGGTCAGAGGACTTTCATTGACAATTTAGTGTGTGTGTATGTGTGTGTGTGTGTGTGTGTGTGTGTGTGTGTGTGTGTGTGTGTGTGTGTGTGTGACACACCTTCCAATCACTATGCTGAAAAGTAACTACAGTACAGTTAAATCCCATACCACACACACACACACACACACACACACACACACCCTGACCCCTCTTTACTTGGATAAATAATTGATGTCTCCAGTTAAAGTGTCAGAGCAGGAGCTGTAGCCAGCACTTATTTATCGTCTTCCACATCATTAACAATGTCTCTCCTCTGTCTCTCTGAGCAAACACAGGGATTTGCTTTCATAATAAACACGTAGCTGTGTAACTTGAGCACACTGACATGGCTCTCCAAGGAACCGTCAGTGATGTATGTTCTGGGAAGTTAACTTCATTTATAGCAGAGAGAAAGAGAGAGAGAGAGAGTAGGCGGAGAGAACATATTTCTTTTGTTTCAAAAGTCTAATTATTTCTGTGATTTTGAGTTCAGTGTATAGGTGCAGTATGTGTAAACATTTAATTAAAGTGCATAGCTATTAGGAAGACACCATGCATAAATGTGTTGCAGAAGTGTTGATGCGCTGTACTTCTGGAAACGGCTGCTTTTCCACCCAAATGTGTAGTGAACGCTTGAGATGCTGCAAAATATAATTCAATCAGTAGAGACTAGGGGTAAAGAACATTATTGATTGGATTTTGGTGCAGACTCAATCTGGTTTCACTGTCAGCAGAAAAACCATGCGCGCTCCCCTCTCTGTGAATCTAGGTTGAGTCTGGATGCTGCTGTTGGAGGGGAAGATGGTTGATGAATTTTGGCACATGAGCAGCTGGAAGCAGCACGCTACAGGTGCAGCTAATTGGATTGGTAAAGAGAATGGCGATTAGTGATTCGCTTCCATATGGGTGAGCGAGAGGAGTTAAACTGAAAGTCAACCTGAAATTTGAATTCTTTTTACTTTTAGTGTAAGGAAATATACATAATAATCATACTACACCTATTTAGGCTTTTATCATGAACCATTCATACGTTTGGCTGAAAGTATTTCACTGGAATTCCTATGTGTTCCACATATGTATTACTATATGCAGTGCAATGACTGCTGATGTATAAGAGCGCAAAGTGCCATGTTGGGCGGAGGTTGGGGTAGATGAGTGGGTCCTAAAACACAGCGAGGTAGTGAAGTTTGTGTAGAAGTTAAGGGGGAAAACACAAATGAACGAGTGTTCTTGAACCAGGAGTACTACTTAAGGGGACCGAGCTTTTAAGCCAAACCACAATATTTTTTTCTGATCTTTAACTAGTCGTTTCGGTGCCTAAACTTAACTGCTGTTGGCCGATGACAGTCCCCTTTTGTTGGCTAAACTTAACTGCTTAACAGCTGCTTAAACCACAGGGGGCTCACGGTGCTTTGGATCTGGCTCACAGGAACCTCTTCTCGGTAACATTTAACTGTCATGTCATTTTTTATATATAAACTTGTTTTGGGGACATTTTGTGGGATATTAATACTGCAAAAAAATTAAAATGTAATAAAATTAAATTAATTTTTTGCTGAATACAAATTTAAGCAATTACTGGTACACAAGTCAAGACCTGGGGAGATTCCAGGATTTTTTAACCACCTGCCATTCATTGTCTACGAGGAGTGATTAGGATGTACGTGATTGGATGAAGGGGAGGGAGGAAGGACAATATGCAGGAGGGCAGTAGGTAGTGTGATTTTGTTTTGTTTTTAGTTTTTGTGGCCTTGGAGAACCTGATGTCTTATTCAGCTTCCATTTTAAGTTTTATCAATTGTCTGCTGTAAACAAATCATTCATTGTTACACTTAGTGTCTCAGTGTGCAGTTTTGGTTTGATGTTTTGTTCCTTTTGGGTAAACATTTTACGTCACTCCCTGAGTTCCTCTAGACATAAAGTAAAGGTTGTAACGCTACCTAAATGTGAAATTAAAGTAAAAAAAACAAAAAAAAACAAACAGAGAATGGATTAGTACAGCATGAGCTGTAACACTTCTACATTCCCAGGTAGTCGTGCCTATATTATGTCCTTAAACAAAGAAATGCTCTTGGCTGCTCTCTTATCCTCTACGGTGGCCGACAGGCGCAAACACACTGCAACTTAATGAAACGCGCAAATACACAAAACACAAGCAAATTAAGAAAACATCTTTTCAACATTTGACAACACATTTAGCAAACGCGCTGCAAATACACAACCAAATACACAAACGCGCTGCAAATACACAACCAAATACACAAACGCGCTGCAAATATAGAAAAGATGCAAAAAGAAAAGCACACAACCCCCCCAAAAAATGCACGCAATCCCCGAAAATAAATGCAACAAAAAAATCGCTGCATCCAGATTACACAACGGAAGTTCTCCAGGCCTCTAGGGGGAGCGCTGAGTGGAACAGCTTGATTTTAACGGAGAGGGAGAGAGAGAGAGAGAGAGAGAGAGAGAGAGAGAGAGAGAGAGAGAGAGAGTGAGAGAGATCTGCGACGTTCAATCTCACACGCACGGTGTGCAACCTTTTTAAGATCATAGACTGTAAATATTAAGTCTATGTTAGAGATATGTTTCCTCTCGTTTGGTGGGTGTGTCTCTAGTTCATTAGCTCAGGTCACAGGTGATACCCAATCAGCAGAGACGTGTCTGTAAACTTGTGGTAATAAAAATGGCAGAGCGCTCTCTCCCCATGGGGTCGAAAATCAAGCTGTTCCACTAAGCGCTCCCCCTAGAGTCCTGGAGAACTTCTGTTGTGTAATAATAATATTTTTTTGTTGTTGTTGCATTTGTTTTGGGGGATTGTGTGTTTTTCTTTTTGCATCGTTTCTATATTTGCAGTGTGTTTGTGTATTTGGTTGTGTTGTGTGTATTTGCAGCGCATTTGCTAAATGCTGCGCATGTGTTGTCAAATTTATGAAGATCTATTCTTGATTTGAAGTTGCAGTGCGTTTGCCCCCGTCGGCCACCGTAAGTAGCAAGTGACCAAAACAACCACAATGTTGCAGGTCAGTGTTGGCAGATGCGCATCAGTATTGATACAGCACGTGTGTTTCAGTCCAGGAAAGCTCATTATGCCGAGCAAGCATGCAAGAGCCGAGTGTTTCTGCAACCTTGAGGAATTGTTATCAAGTTGTTACATCTCTTCCCTTAAGCCTCTCTTACTCAATACATCACGATGAACAAGAATGTATCTTGTAAACGAAGTATATACCCTCTGGAGGAGGAGTGGGCGGGGGTGGGGGTGGGGGGTGGCTTGGTAAAATATCCAAGATCAGCACTTCTACTTATCCTTAAAGCTGAGATACATCAGAACTTCAGATGTCCCTCCCGTTGAACTCTCAGTTTCTCACCTCCCAGTGGATTACATGTTAACTGCCCGGAATGTGTGTGAGAGAAATGTATGACATTCCTGAGAATGTTTTCACATGCTTGAGCTGATTTCCCACTAACCGCACTCCGTCGCCCACAACTACACAAACAACTCTCTTTTTACAGGTAAAGAGCTCAACTTTGACCTGAACAGGAAGCCCTACCAGAAATAAATGCCCCTAGTGAAGAAAGTGTGTGTGTGTGTGTGTGTGTGTGTGTGTGTGTGTGTGTGTGTGTGTGTGTGTGTGTGTGTGTGTGTGTGTGTGTGTGTGTGTGTGTGTCTGTGTGTGTGATGGTTAATTTTGCGTAGGGAAAGAGGGAGGGGGGAATGTAACAGAGAAAGCAGAGAGCTGCATTGTTTTGAGCTTATTGAATAAGTCGTTGATTATGGCTGGAGCCATTGGCTTGAGAGAGAGAGAGTGTGTGTGTGTGTGTGTGTGTGTGTGTGTGTGTGTGTGTGTGTGTGTGTGTGTGTGTGTGTGTGTGTGCGTGCGTGCGTGCGTGTGTGTGTGTATGTGTGTGTGTGTGTGTGTGTGTGTGTGTGTGTGTGTGTGTGTGTGTGTGTGTGTGATTTCTGCCCGTGGTAGTTAATGTAATTGAGTGCAGCTGTTGGGCTTTTCTGCACAGAGCTTTGTGTCTGGGTAAGGTCCAGTGTTACTGGATGTTTGGCCAAGACATGCTTACATAGGGAAACTGAGTAAGAACAGGGCATCTGTGTCTTATGTGCGTGCACGCTCACGGAAGTTCAAGCACTTGGGAGTCCCATACACAACACAAACGCACACATGCTTACCCGCCGCTGAGACTCCCCGGCTGCTAGGGCTTATACATGAATGAAGACGAGCTTGCCAGTTAGAACAGCAGTGAACAACTGGGAAGCAGCTGTGCTGGCGGTGCCCTCTGTGAGAAAGGGAGCGAGGAATGCTGCAACAATGACATTAAAACCAAGCAAGGATCTTCACAGCAGAACGCCACCCTTACAACAATTTGCAACTCATATCAATATAAAGGAGAAAAAAGAAAAATCTGTGTTCTTCAAGCTCACACAGTGTGGAAAGTACACTAGCTTTGTTTTAAGGTCAAGCATAATGTAATGCATAGCTAATATGAGGCGCGCACGCTTCTATCGACGTTTGCCGCAGTACTGACCTACAAAACGAGCGGATCCACTCCCCTGTATTAAGTCAGCAATTTCGTAAACCGCAGACACATTTCCAATATCCTTCACTCCAATCAGTCCTCACGACTGTCCTAGTTATTTCATTCGACTCTGTGAGACAAAGCAGAGCTGAGACAAAAGAAAAGAGAAGCAATGAGAAGCACAAGTCCGTCATTGCGGAGTAATCTTGGCTTCTGTTAGCCTTCCAATCAGCGCTTATTGTAGCAGGGCCCAGCCGAGCAGGAAGAGAGGGTCAGAGGCTTTTTGGGGATGATGGGGGTCACATATGTACCAAATTAGGTGTGTGTGTGTGTGTGTGTGTGTGCGCGCACATGTGCCAGCTCAAACGCGTACAAGTGTGGTACAGCTGATTTAGGCAGAGAGTGATAGTAGCCGAACAGAATCATGATGGAGATAAAGCTGCAAACTCACAGACGGAGGAAGGGGTGTGTGCAGGATGGGGGGGGCGGGGGGGGGGGATGACGGGGGGCAATTAAGCTGATTCAGGAGAATGGAGGCGAGATAATGAAAGGAGGACGGGGCTAAAAAGAGCAGCAGAAAGTCTTTAAGTCTGAGCGGTGTAGCTGAGACTCAGAAGAGGGTGAAGGGAATGAGGTGGTGGAAGTGAGATTGGGGAGAAGGATAACAAAACAGAAGATTGAAGGAAGCGGCGGTGGTGAAGATTCGAGGGGGGTGGGGGGGGGTTGATAATGATGAATGGGGAGAACGAGTTCAGCGGCGGATGTGAAGACATGCAAGAAGACGCAGGAGTCGGAAAAGTGCTTGTGGTTCCCATGAACTCCTAAGTCCCATAAGTCCTCAGCGTGGGGGTGAACTCTAGGGTACTCCACTTCCTGTAGATCTTTAAATAGACACTGATGGAAAAATCCCACGTTAGAACCAAAAAGAATTATCAAGAAAGTATTTACAGTACTGTTGCAAAGTGGTTGAAGCAGTGGTCAACCGAATCTTCCCAATGTCGGGTGTCACAACGGAGCTGTTTTTGGCTGCTCAACTTCATATGGAGAAATGGAGATTCTCCCTTTTATCATAGGGCAAATGGAGCTAATTTGTTCCACTGAGGGGAGTGTTACAAAACACTACAAACACAGCACTGCAGGAGTGTTTCCATTAATGCAATGAACCGCTCAGCAAAAAGAATACTAGAGAGGTTGCTGAACTCGTAGAGAGAGAGAGAGCTGTTTGGCGCTAATTAGTGCTACCTAACACTGCATTTTCCTCTAAATATTTCACATTAATCGGCTCTGCGACCCATAATGTAAATGGACACTCTTATCTGCTAAATATATTCCTGCCACATGAAACATTAAGTCTGAATTTCTCCACGAAAAATGCATTCAGGCAGGCGGAAACTTTGAGACTAAGCTTGCTGAATTAACATTTGGTATTCTAAAATGCTTCCCTAACACTGTGCTTAATCTCCCCCCCCCCCCCTCGCTGTATCTCAGTTACTTCTTGAGGGCAAAAAATGATTCAATAATACAAGAAAAATTTGTGGAGTTTTTCTTCCCACTTCTGGGTAGGAAGTGATTGTCTTCCACGGTAATAATTCTTTCTTTTTTTTCTTTTTTTCCCTAGTTATGCTTTGAGAAAACGACTAGTTTCTAAAAAATAGCAGCTATGCATCTTTCTGGCAGAAGAAAAAAATAAAAAAAGCCATGTGTTTATTTCTCCCTAGGACATATTGGGAGGCTGACGATGAGTTGGTGGGTGGGTGTGTGTGTGTGTATGTGTGTCTGTGTGTGTGTGTGAGTGTGAGAGAGAAAGAGAGAGAAGGAATTTGCACAAGCGTGTGTTATAGTAAAAGGGTCATGGGATTTCCTGAATGGAATGCATTACATGGACACACACACACACACACACACACACACACACACACACACACACACACACACACACACACACACACACACACACTGAATCACTGTAAAAGTTGTAGACATTGTCATTATTTCCCAATAACACGGCCGGTATTCCCTGGGGCAGCTGGATATTGGATCCAGCTGCAGGATGATGTGATGCAGTTTGTTCCGATGTATCTCGAACTCCATCAGATGTTGATGAGAAAAAAAAAAAAGAGGAGCATAAAAAAGCAGCATCACAAAAAAAAACAAGACTTTCCCAGGTTGTTTGCAGATGGTTCTTTCCCAGTGCTGTGTTGAAATCAGCTGTTTAAGGACCATGGGAGCAGTGATAAAGGCCTTTGGATGGTACTTCCCTTGCCCACCACACAAATCAACTCCCAGTTTTATCTCTATCTTTGAGAAGCAATCATCCAAATAAGAATCAGTTGAATGCTCACAAGAGAGAATACTCATTCTAGTCAATGCTAAAGTAGTAAATTGTCACCACAGCTCACTCCCTAATTCTCAATGTAACTCTAACAATAATAGTAAACCACGCAATAAAACTCAATACCCTCCATTGATGGTTATAGATTCATACACCTCTGAAGAATGTCCTCTCATTTAACCCAAAATACATCAAAATAAAATCCTCCTCCTGCTATGTCTGTCAATAAAACGCTCCAGTGCACCTCAATGTCCTCACACAATCACCCCATACGGCAGCCAGACTTTGCGCCTTAAGGGCCTCCGGAAGACAAAAAAAGGGGTCTGAATTAATTTGCATGCCATTGCTTTGGATGCACACACCGTCTCTGAGGGTATCTTTTCTTCCCACAGAAAAGGCCACAGGAGTCATCCCGCAGCCATTGTGCCCTGTTTTTTTTTTATCACCTTCACTGCAGTGAAAGTTTACAAAGTGAAAGATGAGACATCAAGTGGCTCATCTAGCGATAAGTGCCTCACCTCCAACTTTTAAACCCTCGCTATCATCAAGTCGGCTGTTTGCAGTGCTTAAAGTGAATGAGTAGATCAGCACATAATCCTATGGGCTTGCGCTGCTAAGTAGCTCATCGCTGTCTGGATGCTAAAGAGGGCTTGAATGCTGATGTTGTCAGATGCGGACAAGCGGTAGGGGCATGGGGGAGGGGGGGTTTGGGGGTAGTAGATAAGCTATTGTTTTCCTAGGGAAAGCTCAGAGGGCTCGATGTAACACTGATGCAACTATCCGAAAGAGTGGCCGCCTCTGGAGTTGTTTTGGAATGGGGATTTCACCATCCATACTACACATGCACATACTGTATATTTTGCATGCACAAATCAACCAGGGCATGCTGTTAAGCTCATGGATGCAGATGCAAGCATACACACGCAGCCTACACTCCCACTTCAACTTCTTGCCTCAGCTGAAGACGGTAACTAAGGATGCTGTGTGTGTCAGAAGCGTGTGCCACTATCACAGAACATCAATACGGAGCGTACAACAACCTCTGTCCACCACAGCTGCTTTGATTTGCTTCAAAATACAATCCATTCTGCATTCTTTTTTATGAGGCAGCTCCAAATGTGTTTTGCTTTGCCCTTTATTGAAGGCCCCTCTTCGCTCATTTTTCTTTCTATCACTCTGACCCTCATTTTTGAGGATAAAATGCTCTCTAAAGTGCTCCTTTTGTGAGACTGATAATAAATGTTCCTCCGAGCGCTGTTCCTACATCTACTATTCATTTCCTATCCTCAGTCCTGAACAGATCAAACGAGCCTATACTTGTTCCAGATCAGAAATTGAACTGTGTGAAGTAATCGTCCAGGCCTTCAGACGCAACCGTTTTTTAAATGCACCATGTTGTGCCCCAATACAATGAAAACGATAAGCTGTAACTTTAAAAATACTGAGAATAAAGATTGCGTCAGAACTTTTTAAAAATCAAGTGGTGAACACGTTACCTGCTTGATCAAGACCGTTACTGTTTGACTACCATGCTGATGGGGGGAAACCTGTTTATGACTTTTTATTCAATGTTTAACTTTTTAAGACACCGTTCTCAATATGACTAGTAAGAGAAGTGTGTATGTTGTGTGCTTGTACAGTGTCTATTATGAAATGTGATGCAACATTTACTCCAAAAGAAGTGCCCTTGCTGACTACAACTGAATAAAATATATTTAAATAAAAATAAAAATCAGAAATGTATGCTGTTGGCTTAGTGATTATGCAGGCAAAAATCATCAAAATTGCTTCCTTTACTTTCCAGGATTAGCCATATCCTTCAAGGTCCTATGTCATGCTAATTTTCAGGTTCACACGTGTAAATTTGGGTTCCTACTAGAACATTTAAATTTTAGAAAAGAACTGCCCTCTCCACTTTTTAAAAAAAATGCACGTGCACAACACCCTACCTGCTGCCGAGAGGGAACGCCTATTAAACGTGTGCACGAGAGAGCATGCACGAGCCTAGTTCTCCTCGTGCACGCTCTGTTTACAAGTTGCTGTCATTGCTCTACAAGCCTACTTTTCAAAAGAAGATTTGCACTTTTTCCACTAAGTCAGACTCGCCACTGGTAAGTGGAAATCTATTTAGGACAAGCATCTCTATAGCTAACGTTAGCATGCTACAGGCTAACAAACAAGCTATCGCCGAGAGCGGGGAGACAGCGGTCGGAGGCTTTTATATACTGTCTATGGTCGGAGGCCGTGGCCGTCTACTCGCTGACTTGTCACAGCATGTACGGCCTTACGTAAACATATCCCAGAATGATTGACAACTAGGAGGACCAATAGTCTTGATGATCCACCTGGAAAAAGAAAATCCTCCACTCTACCTTTAATGTTCATAAAACACATGATTTTTCTCATACTGTCTGTCGGAATGTACTTGTATTGACCTTGTGTCTGAAACACTCCGTTTTAGCGCCTGTCTCTTTAAGCTCCCCTACATGGATGTATTATATATTGACCTGGATGGAAGATTACAAAATGGCGCCCATTCAGTTCAATGGAGTTGCTCGCCTGGCGCATACAGCAAAAATGTTTCCAAGCTTCCGGGTCAACCTCTGTTATATGCGACCCACTGAATATGCGCAGTAGTGTTTCTCCTGTTGGCCCTGCCTGCAATTTTACAAATATAAAAAGTCGCCGGATTAAAAATTCAGATTAGAAAGAGTCATAACTGTCCTTGTTTGCAGTTCACCGTGCCCTGGCAGCAGTTTTAAAGACGTCTTTTTTACAATGGTGGCCTATGGGTTGCAGTGAAATTTACTTTGTAAAAGTGCGATTGGCTACTTTGCAAAATCACCGGAAAGGCTAAGCGCTCTTCCTGTTGTGCTGCTCCCCTACCAAAAAAGCCCAGTCTGCTCCGATTGGCGTTACCGGGTCTTCCACATCTGTGCTCTTGGAGTCTCTGCACCATCATTGCAGCCGGGGAATGACTGTGACAGCACTATAGCGGCACTTATAGTATATATATATATATATATATATATATATATATATATATATATATATATATATATATATATATATATATATAGTATGTATATATAGTTGTGACATCACAACCGTACAGAAGTCATGACGGTTCGCTTATTACTTTCTCAGTATTTATAGAGCACCTCAACCTGCTTTATAATTTTTTTTAAATTACAAGAACGCAAAACTAATTGTCTAAATTGAGTTCATTATATATTATAGTTATATGTTGCAAAGATGGTGTGACTTTGGGTGCAACGCAAGTCAAGGCACTACTGCTGTGTTTATGTACATTTCAGAAAAAAATAACTATTCAACAGTTTTGTCAAGATAGCACACACAGAAAACATACTGTACCCATTATTGAAAGGCAACAGAAAATGTTTTGAGACTAAGAGCAAACCAAATTCTCATGGAAGAATATTTCAACAGGAGCATAGAAACTGGAAAGCAGGTCCAGCAGACATTGAATTGACCCTCGGTACATCACGATGACCAGTGCCAGATGACCCGAGAGGTCTGGGTGGCTCATTGCTTTTGAGCAGATCTAACGTGTATTTTGGAGCAAGGCCATTCAGTGCATTCTGGACAAGCAACCGGAAGCTTAAAATCAATTCTAGTGTGTGTACTGGTGGCAGAGGCAGTGATGTGAGGGCAGGTGGGATGTGCTTTTTTCTTCTTCTTTTAGTCCCTGTTAAAACTCTGAGTGCTGCAGTCCAGAGAGAAAATCAGTAGTCTTTTCTAAGGCATGCACAAATATATCCAGGTCTGGTATGCCTGCTTTTGTAAAATATTAGAATATGACTCGTCGCTTGGACAGTCTGCCGTTTTCTCTTTCTCTGTTCCTCCGACAATGCTTTCCTAGCTTTCTGCTTCTTTTTTGCAGAACTCCATTGCTACCTTGTTCTTATAGATAGCCGGTTCCTGGATGTGTGCAGTGGTGTGAAGCAATTTCTTACATCGCGAGACCTGATATCATGCAATACTTCCTGACACTGAGGCCGGCGGCTCACCAGGCCAATGTTGCAAGGGTGGTTTTTCCGCTCAGAGGCGCTAGGGGGAGGCGAGACGACCACCATTCGTAAAGATGTAGCTGCTTGGATGTCTGCATTACCGATGTGAAAAAGTGATTGGTATTTGACTTAAAGTGCCCATATTATGAAAAAATCACTTTTTCTGGGATTTGGGGTGTTATTTTGTGTCTCTGGCCTCAGATTGAACTGACTTCTGAGGAGACAAAGAGATTTTCGGCCTACATGGAAAATTCCATGCCTGACCCACCTTTTGAAACAAAGGAGAGCACATGTCTGCTCACGAAAAGGGGGGAGAAGTCACATTCTGCAGCAGCCAGGTTGTCACACCTAGGTGTTACCGCACCCAAAACGGCCACAGGCCAGACAATCCTGGATTCCCATTGGACCAGGGGACCTCGAACAGGGGGTCGAACATTATAAAGCTATAAAGAAGACGCGTCGTTCAGCTGTTCGAAAATCAACTAACTAGCCAGTCTCAACTCGCTGGTCGAGATTGAGCTGGGACATCAAGTATCTTTCTGATACAAAAGGGATCCGAGCGAAAGCTGACCCAGTATTTCCTCACAAATGCAGAGGGTTTAATCAGCCCCGATTCAAGGAAAGGTGGACCAAAGTGCCCCTTTTCTTTGTCGTGTCGACTGGATCGCGTTTCGTCCACTGCTCTGGACGTACGCGTCGTTGATCTCTGGCGAACAAATAAACAACACACAGTAAGAGGCTTTTATAGTGTTCTGGGCAGAATTTAGAACAATTGTGTTGGTTTGTTTATTAATGAGCAAGGTTATTGCTACCACTTGTTGCCATTAATGTGATCTGATAATAATCATAGCTACTGGTCCATGTCGTGATTATTAATCTGTTTCTGTGAATGTATCATTTGATCACGATACTGTGTTGATGGTTTGTGTTTAAGACTGTGTACATTGCTTCCCACCTTGGAGAAGTTTAGTTATTGTCAGCAAGAAGTCAGTTGTTCGCTCGCAGCAAGGAGCGGGTAAATAAACACTTTCTCTCGTTAAAATAAAACCTCAGATTCTACTATAATGTCAAGTTAAGTTAGAGTCCAGAGTAAAACGAAGAGAGTGGTTATTTTCAAACCCACAGGAGATCAAAATTTCCAGTGTTTTCCTTCTGTTCGAGTTCTTTCCTCTTTAACTAATCACACGCGTGCTACGGTAAACAATTGGCCCTGCAAGCTAGTCACGTAGCTACAGAGCTAACACTGCTAGCTTAACCACGTTGAGTCTGAGTAGCTTTTGTACAGAGCTAACACATAGCCTAGCACACAAGCTAAGGGCAAAGCGTGGCCGTTGCCTAGTAACCCCCTCAGCCTCTTCAAACTCTTCAGACGTGTCCATGCTACAGGCTTGCTGTTTTTGCTTTTAGTTGTAATATTGTGAAAAGGTATATACGTTTATGATTGAAGGATTATTAATTGGCCATTGATAATTTTGACGATAATAAATTCTACTATACTTAAATAGCAGTTGTCTGTGATTATGTGTGTATTTGTTGTAATAATCGCTGGCTGAATACAGGTAGTGATCGGATTTCACCCCTTCCTAAACAACCTATGAGACTGTTTTACAGTTGATTATTGGTCACTGCCTGGAAGATGACGTTAGAGTTTTAAAATACCAAACACCACTCTGTACTCTGAAGCCAATCCCCGTCACTCTCTCACTCGCGCTAACACACACTCCCCAAGCACACACACACCGGCTCTGCTATTCTCTTACATATATGTAACTGGAATGCTGGTATGCTCGAACAACGGAGACGCACCAGGCCACTAGTATAAAACCTCACAACGGCGTAGGCCACTCACATAGGCCACGCCATGGCGTAGGCTCTGCGCATAACCTACTGTATGTTCAACAATAAATCTGCCCTTAAGTATGGGTTGTTCTTTGTCTGCTCAGCTATGGAGGCTATCGCTATTAATGCTAACCACCCAGATCTTCCTTCATTGATTCATTGACGTATATTGTTCAAAATGGAAACTGCAAAAGCTTTTGATATGAACGGAACCGTTGCTGTCATATTAAAGAGGGTGTTGTTGTGAGCAGCAAAATAAATGTTTACATTGCCAGTAAAAGTGATTTATCTTTAATGTGAAACTTGAAACACACACATACAGACACACACACACATATATGATATGACCAGGGAGCCTGTTGAACTGAGTGGTTATTCAGCTGAAGAGTTCTGCCAGCGTGCTTTTGGCTGGGGGTGAAAAAGATCACTCTGTGCATGCATGAATATATTACTTCTGCTGCTGTTATTATCCCTGGCAAGGCTACAGGCATTTGGGTCCTGCGCCCTGTTGCACTCCTGGCTTATATGCTCCTATTGTCACTGCCACACAATAGTACGCATGAATGTTAGCTGTGCATGTTTCTACTTAGGTTAGATATTTCTTAATCTGCAGGGAATCATAGATGTTCCTCTCTGGGTTTGGGGATGGGAGGGAGGCTTACATAATGAAACATTGACAACATTGAAAATGGCTGGCTAAGGCTTTCTACAACACTAAAACTATCATGTTCTAAATACAGCTCTGATCCACAGACAGCATTACTGGCACAGTGAGCACTGACGATGTCTTTAGTGCCACAGACCGCATTCAGTGTTGAAGGATTTACTACTCTGTGAAGCCTCAGCTAAACAGAGCTGTGGCCATGTCTACGTTATTGTGATCTGCATCCGGCCCCTTCAGATTTAGGACAGTGCCCAGGGTGGCATTAAAGACACCAAAACCTTGAAATGACACAAAGCCTTGCACACAGTCAGGCAAAAGCCTATGAAAAAAAAGCCTCTGTCAGCCTGTGTGTCTCCCCTCTCTGTCATCAGCACCCCACAACTACAAAATAAAGTGCGCATGTGTTTTTATGCACGCATGATCAATCAGTGTTCTTTTCTGTATGTTGCACCACACTTGCTGACAGATGGAAACCTCAGGCACAACACTGGGGGTTTCGGTTTTGAAGCAACCCCCCCCCCCACACACACGCACACACACACAGTTTTTCACCGCCCCCCCTCATCCCTGCGCTCTCTGAGCAGAAAGAAAGCTTCAATCTTACAAAGGCAGGCCCCAGAACCTGGCTGCGGGCGGTGGAAGCCTTCTCCCCTGTTACTACGAAGTGACAAATCTAGCCCTACATTTGACACAATAACACAGACCGAGAAGGGGAAGGAATCGCAGATGCAGTATTCATATGAAAATCCCAAGGCTGGAAGCGATGTAACATCGCACTGTGGCACTTAAGAATATGTTAGCATTTTGCATATATGAACACTCAGGGGTGTTTTGTCTTAGGTGCTGTGTTGTGTTTGTGAGTGCACTCAATACTGTCTGAATATGATATTTGTACAGTCCATGTTGAAGTGCTGTCGGATTCAGTGAAAAGTACTGTAAGCATTAAATTTTCAAGTGGAATGAGGCAACATTTTCTGGTTCTCTGACAAAAGTGAATAGAGTACAAGGCATCTCCATAAATATGTAAAGACGAGCATTGCAAGAATACCATTTTCAGAATGATATCAATGACAGAATTACATTTTTTGTAAAACAGGTGGTAATGCCAGTCTGTGTCTGTGAAAACACACAAACAGGTGGAGATGAACTTCAGCTGGTGGTTTTGTCTTTTGTAGGTGGATATATCGCACTTTTCATTTGGAATGTGTGTGTTTTTCCTCCGACCACAGTGTATGGCTGAGTGGCTGATGCACCGCGAGCCCTGTGAATTGATCTTAACGTATTACAGTGTACAGTGGCTGTCCTCCGTGTTGCCTTTTGATCAGCCTGCTGTCAAATCTGCTGCAGCGTGCAACCTGTCAGATAACATAGCTGAGAGCTTTTCACTGTTGAAATCAATGTTAATTATTCTCAAAGGCGCCAAAAAGAATGCTCCGTGAGGTAAAAAAAAACATAAGTGAGGCATACAATTCAGAACACTGTAATATAAAGGAGCAGAGCAACAAATGACTTGGACCTCCAAATAGGAATTTAACATGGATAGACAGCATTTTTTTTAAGAATGTATGTGAATATGTAAAACAGTAAAATCAGTTAAGTTGGGAGTTCAGTTACTTCTTGCTGAGCACCGTAGAACTCACATGCTGAACTGCACAATTCTGATCATTCATCCAGCGGAGATGATTGAATTGCCTTGATTTTTGAAGATCAAAAGGGACAAGAGGCAATTGAGGAACCCCATATGGCATGCATATTGGAATTGGTAAAAAACTATCCATTTTACAGATCTAGATGGGGGACAAATTCTCAGTCCTCAACTCAGCTCAGTGGGGGTCATCCTTAAATACAACCCCAAATCAGAAAAAGTTGGGACAGTATGAAAAACACAAATAAAAAAAGAAAGTAGTGATTTCTAAATGTACTTTGACTTGTATTTCATTGCAGACAATGTGAACACAAAATATTTCATGTTTTGTCCGGTCAACTTGATTTCATTTATAAATATACATCCTTTCCTGTCATTCAGACCTGCAACACATTCCAAAAAAAGGTTGGGACAGGAGCAATTTAGGGCTAGTAATCAGGTAAATTGGTTAAATAATGATGTGATTTGAAACAAGTGATGTCAACAGGTGATTGTAATTATCCATCCAAGAATCCAAGAAAGGTCTAGTCCTTTAGGAGCAAAGATGGGCCGAGGATCGCCAGTTTGCCAACAAATACGTGAGAATATTATTGAAATGTTTAAAAACAATGTTCCTCAAAGAAAGATAGGAAGACATTTACTTATTTTACCTTCAACAGTGCATAACATAATTAAAAAATTCAAGGAATGAGGAGGAATTTCAGTGCGTAAAGGACAAGGGCGCAAGCCTAAGCTGAACAGCCGTGATCTCTGATCCCTCAGGCGGCATTGCATCAAGAATCATCATTCATCTATAAGCGAAATCACCACATGGGCTCAGGACTACTTTGGCAAACCTTTGTCAAGTACCACAATACGTAGTTACATCCACAAATGCCAGTTAAAACTGTACTGTGCCAAAAGGAAGCCCTATGTTAACAGTGTCCAGAAGCGCCGTCGACTTCTCTGGGCTTGGAGGCATCTGGGATGGACCATCACACAGTGGAAACGTGTACTGTGGTCAGATGAATCAGTATTTCAGGTATTTTTTGGGAGAAATGGACGCTGTGTGCTCCAGACCAAAGAAGAAAAGGATCATCCAGACTGTTACCAGCAACAAGTCCAAAAGCCAGGGTCTGTCATGGTATGGGGTTGTGTCAATGCCCTTGGCAAAGGTAACTTGCACTTCTGTGATGGCACCATTAATGCTGAAAAGTACATAGAGATTTTGGAGCACAATATGCTGTCTTCAAGAAGACATCTTTTTCAGGGACGTCCATGCATATTTCAACAAGATAATTCAAAACCACATTCTGCACACATTACTGGCTGCGGAGGAAGAGGATACGGGTACTTGACTGGCCTGAAAAATGCGACAACGAAGACCCCGTACTGTTGCCCACCTTAAGACTTGTGTGCAGCAAGAATGGGACAAAATTACATCTGAAACACTTCATCACTTGGTGTCTTCAGTCCCTAAATGTCTTTTTAAGTGTTGTGAAAAGGAATGGCAACATTACAAAGTGGTAAATGCTTTACTGTTCCAACTTTTTTTGAAATGTGTTGCAAGAACCAAAATAGGAATTTTATTTTTTTGAAAAGAAAACAATAAAAATCTTGAGGAACACATTCAATTTTGTGCTTTTGTATTGTCTGCAATGAAATACAAGTCAAAGTACACTTAGAAATCACTACTTTCTTTTTTTGTTTGTGTTTTCCATACTGTCCCAACTTTTTCTGATTTGGGGTTGTATATATGGAGTGATAAATGTGCAAATCTTAAGATGCAACACTGGTGCATTTAAAGAAAAAGGGTTTGAATCTTCAAACATGTCCAAAGGAGCAAACGTCAGGCACTCACATGTAGAGGAAGAGAAGTAATGTGGAGTTTAGATTTAAAATAAATCAAAATTTTAAATTAAACATTGGCTACATGCCTTGATCATACCAATTGTTTTTTTTAAAACTCGCAACCTTCCAGGGCTTCACCGGGGTTCGATTCATTCTTTGTGTTGGGCCACCACACGCTGTCAGAACAGCCTCAGTGCTCCTTGTAAGCAACCTGATCTCACAGAATTCCATGAAATGAACACGGCCCCTTAACTCAAATTCTGTGGCAGTTTCACGGAATCTCCGAATATTCAGTGATGGGGCCCTTAAGTTAAGGAAAAGGTGGGTGGGCTTATGTTTCCATGACACGCGGGACAACAACGGGACAGTTGGATTTAGGAAAAGAATAACGGGACGCGAGACAACAATGGCATGGTTGGGTTTAGGAAAAGAATAACGGACAGTTGAGTTTAGGAAAAGAATAATGGGATGGTTGGGTTTAGTAAAAGAAGAATGGGATGATAGGGTTTAGGAAAAGAAGAACGGGATGGTTGGGTTCAGGAAACATGACACGTGGAACAAGGTCCCCGGTCTCCTGGGTGAAAGTCCTGTGTTGTTTGACCCATCCACCTCAAACAACCTCCCTATGCAGATTTTCGGCATTTAATACCACTCGCTACCTTAGTTGCTCTTAATGCTACTTCATCTTCTCATTGACTTTACATTGGCATTGTTTTCCGTGGTGGCCACATGGAATTTTCACACATTCTGTGCCACCACGTAATGCGGTGTTAACAGAGTGAGACCAGGCTGTTGTAAGAGATTATCCAAGTCTCTAGATAACCGAGATTCTTACTTAAGATATTCCCTCATTTGGCGTTTTTAATGTTGTGGTGGAGAGCGCTGCCTACACAGTATTTCCACATTTTAGAGGTGTTAATTGCATATAAAGACGATGCAAACATGCAACACAGTGCTTCATATCGAGACAAAGACGTATCTCCACGTCTCACTAAACGTCACGCTTATCCCGAGGCTTTATGACTTCAGTTTATGAATGAACAGGCACCAGAAGAAGGATAGATGGGTCTGAAGAATAATTACAGAGGGAACTGAGTTGCTGGTAAGTTCACACACTTTGCATGCCCACAGTCAATGCATAATGGTAGCTGCTACCCTGCAACACATTCTCACAAAAGGGTTCTAATTAAATCGTACAAAAACTTACGCACAAATATTCGTATGAGTTCCTACAAAACTATGGTGACCGCCGGACAGTCACGTGATGACCAGTCACATGATAGTTTAGCCATCTTTACAGTGAAATTTAGCTGAGAAAGGTTACTGCCTGCCAGAGAGAGAGCACTATGATGTCCCACTCATTCATGCGGACATTATCGTTAACTTTAGCCGACAAAATGTGACTTTAAGCCGGGTACAGCGCACTGTTATAACCCGCTCGTTCAAGCGGCTGTTGCAGTTGACTTCAGCCTAAAAAAAAAAGGTGATCGTCTGACGCTGGCAACGGTTAAGTTTAAGCATCAAAACGACTAGTTCAGATAAGAAAAAAAGACACCAGTCCCCTTAAGTAGTACTCCCGGGACACAAACTCTGCTCCACCTCCTCCCTACGTGGACCCCAGTGCTCTTATACAGCAGCAGTCAATGTAGTGCATGCAGCAATATTTACATGGAATACTTACAATTTACAGTGCACTATTTTTTGTAGCTATATACAAATGGTTCGTGAGAACAGCCTGCTGCTGCAGCTAATGGCTGTACAGTTGCTACAGTGGCTGTTTGTGTGCAATTAGTCCAGCTGTCAAAAGAGAGGCAACATTTGCTTCACGTTCAAATTGAACTTTCCTTAATGCCGGTCCCTTAGGTGTTCATTAAGATAAACCATCCTCCTCTCCTTATTGGTCCACACCATTGGATGTATTAAGAGACCTTCTTATAATACATGCATGATGGATTTACGTTTCATGTAATTCTTGCTTTTTGTTCTTAGCAATACAAGAACTTTCCCTCTTCAGTTAAGCGAAAAATGTTTTTGTGATATTCCTACTTTTTTCAGTTTAAATGTTGTACTCAGTAAATATTGAAAAACGTGCATACAAACATGTAAATGTGATTAACATGTGACTGGAGAGGCAGTTCATGAAGGCCAGATGAGTCATATCAAACCATTCAGTGACTCCTTTGACCTGTATGAAAGCATTTTTATTCATTGGGTTTCTCCACTCATTTATTTACATTTTTCCTTTCACTGGTATGTCATTTTATCGAGGGAATTAAATTACTAACTCTCCAGTTATGAAGTGACATGGAATATGTCCGTGGTTATCATGAGAATGATAAAAATAGCTGTCATTAGATGTGGCAACAGGTCACAGGATCCACAGTGGCAGGTCAGTTCACTCCCAACAACATCAGCCAGCCTGATCACTGTTGGCTGGCCACCATCTGTGCACATTACCCATCTTTGTCTCTGCTCTGGCTCCATTGTAGCACAGGCTTTCACTTCTCCCATTTAAGAAAGGGGAAACTGGGTCTCCGTGTCTCCAAGTTGGATCCCTGGAGCTAAGAGCTACTCTGAGTCCCACATTCATCATCTCCAAGGCGGTGGTCAGAGTGTGTGTGTGTGTGTGTGTGTGTGTGTGTGTGTGTCCGTGGTAAAATCAGCCCTTCATACTGGAGGACAACTTTGTAAAGGATAATCTAGTCCCGTCAGCCCTCCCCTCATGCGCACACACGCATGCACACACACACACACACACACACACACACACACACACACACTGCGGGAAAAGCTTTATTACGATCACCAGCTGGAGAGACACCTCACTCCATCCATCACACCAGTGCAGTCTGGGATAGCAGGACACACACACACTTAAGCTCTCATTTCACACAATACACATGCACACACTCACATATATATATATATATATATATATATATATATATATATACCCAGAAGATGAGCTCAGAGGCCAGGAGATTAGAGAACAGACAACAACAGAAGTGATGCAGTACAGTGTTTAGAACTGATACTGATCTTAAAATAATCACAACTAAGAGTCTATGAGAAGTCACATTTAGCTTCACCCTCTCCCCCTCCCTTTAAAATTCTTCTCTCAAAAGTGATATTGTGATGACGATAGTGATGCCTTGATAATTAAAAAGGTGCTTGAACTGTGATACTGCAGTGATCATTATAATGCACTAAACTGCTAAGAAATGCCAAAAATGGATTCTTTTTAGAAAACCATTTGTTTCCCCCAGAGAAATGAAACACTGCTGTTACTAAAACGGTATGGAACAGCTCGGTACTACTCAGTATAAGATGTATATTAAAATGCTAAGAATGTATACTATTAATTTATAACTCTGAGTGAATAATAGCAGCCTTTTCCTAGAACGGTGTATGTAAACTAAGTTAAGCTGTTGCCACTTCACTACATTCATCTTACTTTTTATAATGGTCTTGGGATCCCATTTAATGCATTTGCTACCCAAACCACAATAAGCATTTCTTAAAGGGTCACTGCACTGTTTTCACACATGATGACTAGGGTACTAGTAATGGCAGATCTTAGTCTGGGAAAACACTTGTGTAATGTCTTCTGTGGTTCTGGAGGAGCTTTGTCAAGTCTGAGAAAATGACCCTACAGATGTAAGGGTGACGTCATCAGGGTTATTCTAACATGGAGACTAAAAAGTCATAACAGAAAGCCTTCGTTACACATTAAGAGATGTGGAAGACATCTAGTATAGAGCAAAAGGGCATTATGGGAACTAGAGGACCCCATTGTTATGGATCTTGACTCAAACTAGGCACTAAAAGTCAGATTATCTCAGCCTCTGTTGCTTGGAGTTTAAACAAGTCACCAGCCTTGATGAAAGGGAAATGAATGCTAATGTTTTATTTCTGTCCATTAAAGTCAAGAACACAGACAATAACAATGCTTTAGGAAATTGTATTGAATAAATTACGAATTTAGCAGCGAGGGGAGTTGACCAGCTGATGCGCTGATGCAGATCAGGTGATGCGACCCTGTTGTTGGCCAATAGGGATTAGCGGCGTCTTGACTACTTGGTCTGCCAGAACTAATGCTGGATGCTCAATTTATGCATTTGTAGACAAAATGGTACAGACAGAGACAATGAGTGTCGTACTGTCTGTAAATATCAAATTACAGAAGAAATAGAGCGGGGTAAGTCTAGCATACATCAAAATCGAGCCAAAACACTCAAAAGAAACAAAACATAAGAAAGAAAGAAAAAAAACATACAAATACAAAGAAAGGCAAAAAATGTAATCAGTGATTTAAGATGATGATGAGTTACTGGCATGTACACATATATGTACTATTAGCATTGATGTGGGAGCTGGCACACATTAAGGTTGTGCATCAATGATCATCTGGAGTTGGAGATAGCAGCATACCGTCCACACATTGGAAGAAGAGTGTCCGCATCGCATAGAGGTTGGATGTTGACACCCGTATAATGTGTCATTTTGTTCTGGTTTGGATAGCTGCAACAGATCCCTCACCCAGTGAGTATGAGTAGGAGCATGAGGCTTTCTTCAGAACAGTAAGAGTAATGTGGCAAATAGAGTCGTAAAAAGCAACAACATCTTTTTTTTAGATGAGACATTTTTGCTTCCTCAAATAAATCCTCAAACAGCACTGCAAGTGGACAAGGCTGTAGAAGCCGGCCCACTTCATCAGAGAAAGTTCTAAAAATAGAAGTCCATCACATGTGGGGTAATGTGGATGCCATCCACCTGTTCTCACTCCCAACTCGTCAAACACTGACACTTGGTCAGTGGCTCTCAGCGTCAGATACCGACGCAAAAATCAACCTTTAGCGTCTGTATGGAACGCACCGGGCGTAGCAGCAGCTTGGTCGCAGCGCTGTAAGATCATGTAGTGGCGATAACGGTAGCGAGTAGTATGAAAGGCCGAAGATTTGCATAAGGACGTTGGTCGGGGTGGTGGATGGGTCAAACAATACAGGACTTTGACCCAAGAGACCGGTCCCGTTCTTGTCCCGCGTGTCACCGAAACATACAAAGAGCTAGACGTGAGTCCCGAGGGCGTCAAAAGGCGACGTCAAGAGCCCCGACCAAACTAAATATGATGCTAAAGGAGACATTGTGCGTC
This sequence comes from Gymnocephalus cernua, assembly GCA_023631565.1. NCBI lineage: Eukaryota > Metazoa > Chordata > Actinopteri > Perciformes > Percidae > Gymnocephalus > Gymnocephalus cernua. Next base: position 10,284,243 of record CM042427.1, on the reverse strand, counting down.
AATAACAAACGCCAAAGGCACCTGACCAAGGATCGCTTTTTGATGCGATTGGAGTAAGAATGTGTTGATGCCAGCTATTACATGACCCATCACCTGGCGCAGATATGAGGAGTGGACTCCAATGAGTAAGTACATCTGATATCACTAAGGTCTTATTAGTACAGTTTGTAGACTCACTAAGTTTGGATAGTCCCCAAAAGGATTAGACAGTCCTTAAAAATAGTATCTACAAAAGGCAAGCATATGATTTCCTGCAGAAGCTGTGAACTTAAAGGTATCTGAAAAAGTGGCAAATAGGAAGTCTGTATTTGTTAACAGTTTGTTGGAAAGAGGCAAACAGGCTATATACGTACAGATCTGGGATTTTTACAATATCATGCCTAGCCCAGATATCATAAACACGGTCATGTACGGAGGGTGGGGAAATGATTCACCAGCTAAGGGGGTTTCTGGCGAAAGGCTTTGTATACCGAAATGTTTTGGGAACTTGTGCCATATATGCAGTGTGGATTTAGCTATAAAAATGTTTAAGTATTTAGATACACATGAAATAACTGGACAGGTGGTCAGAGCAGAGAGAGAGGCTGGGCTGCAGGATGATAACTCGATTGACCACCACGCAGTAGGTGGGACAAGATCAGGTGGGCATAACCAATTAATTAATTATTGCTGCCCAATAGTACAGCAAAAAAGTTGAATAGGGCCCAACATTTACACTGTTATTCTACCTCTATAAAGTTGAGGGACTAATGTAGGATAAAAATAATGAGTTTCCTAAATTTTATTTCCTTGGTCAAGCTTCTAAAAATGCTGCATGCTATATTTCCCATAATGCAACTCATGTAATGTAGAATGTTTTAATTAGACCTTACCTTAAAGGTAAAAGATCACATCTTTGCAACTTTATGTTTCCAGTTTGTAATGCAGGCATATCATTGGGGACTATTTGACCCTGTTCAATTTTCAATGCCTCTCTCTTTTTTGCTTCATATTTAACAGTCCCTCCAGAAAAACGTGATTATGCGATCGTAGAATTCAATGCATAATCAGCCAAAGTCTGCATATTTATGCGGGGGCCGCATTTTTTCAATTACGCTGCACTTTCGCCACATAAATTGCAGATTTCCACGCAAAATATGCGGGGCTTGCATGATTTCATAATCCCCGCATTTTTGTTGCAAGAAAGTCACATATATCTCAGCAGAAAGTTGAAAAATGTTGCGTTTACTTCACATAAGAGCAGCCATTTTCCCCTGTTGCTCACGGTCATTGTTTCATTAAAATAAGACTCTTTACTACCAACTCCAGTCTGCGCCTGAGTTCTGTCCCCAAACCTGATACAACTAGGTAAACGTAAAGTGAATGTGATGATATGTTTTCAATGACTTGTACACATCAGTGTTCTTTGGGGTCAATTTGATCCTAGGCTGTTTTAGATATAGATATAAAACATGAAATACATATATTTTATAGCTTATGTGTTTAGGCTGATGTTGAAATCACACATGCATTTTTCTATTCTTTAGGTCCCTAACGTGCTGTGACCTTACATGTAGTAGTGTGCTGTGGGGTAGGGGAAAAATGGATCCCGCTAGGACATTGATAGTTCACACACAGGAGAGGAGCATGCATATCAAAGCATGCAGCAGCCTTCTAAACTATTTTTCTTGGTGCTCTGTGGGCTTTCTATTCATGCTCTCTCAATCGAAAATGACCTAAGCAAGGTGTGTTGCCGATTAAGTTTTGTCACATTCTTTGACATTGAAAGTGACATAGAGGAGAATGTGCCTGAGACTGAGGAGAATGTTGAGGAGGACCCTGATCGTGTGGTCTCTCAACCACCGGCAGATTCTGTTCTCTCTCAGCCTCCAAGAGTGGACACGTTACCTTCCAAAATTCCAAAAGAAAAAGTTAGCATTGTCCCTCTCCCGACTTGAACTGTATTGGGACAGTTAGAGCAACTTCCAATTGCAAGCCTACATTGGTTTGCTTAATTCAGTAAAAGTCAAAAGGTGATGCAATGGCGAGCCTCTGGAATGCTAGTCTACTTTTGTATATCGACGACGTTTCATTTCCGGGATAGTTCAGGTGCCCCCAGAAATTCTGCCATCTATCCCTAATTTCAGGCCAGATGTCCGTAACCTTCAACTTTCTTTGTGTTGCCATTTTAAACTCCGGTGGATTTCTGAGGATTATGGTTAACTACTCCTCATATCTCTGCAGGGTAAATCCAGACAGCTAGCTAGACTATCTGTCCAATCTGAGTTTTCTCTCGCATGACTAAAACAACTTTTGAACGTACATGTTCCACCAAAACAAGTTCCTTCCCGAGGCTATTTTGCAGAGGCATCGTGGCTCTGTCCAACGCTTAGCGCCGCCCAAGAAGATTGTGATAGGTTTAAAAAAAAATACCAATAAACCGGAACATCTTTTTCTCCCATCTCGAATGCTGTGTGGACTAGCCAGACCCTCCTCCACAGCGCTGTGGAGGAGGGTCTGGCAATGCAAAACTACTGGAATGCTAACACTTGAAGGACAATGCTTCCTGCCAGCATATCTTTGAAGACTTTCCCTGTTATCTCCTGTGTCATACGCTTTGGGGCAAACTCACAAGCAATACAACTTGAATTGGACACTACTGGTGGAACACTAAAACGATATTTCTTTGCAATTTTTAAGTCTAACAATTTTATGGTGAGTTGCATATTATTTTCATAGTCACGTAATAGCTATTTTGGAGATTTAGGGGTGAGCTTTAAAGGTGATGTGTATTACTGACACATGAAGTTGAGTAATAATTTGAATTGCAATCATTTTCTGAATGTTTTGTTTGCTGACCCCAAGGATAGAAGATGCTACTACATTTGAGGATACCATGAGGGTTAACCATTTAAAATCTCCAAGATCATTTAAGTGATTATAGTCTTAGACTTGGTGGAGTCCAACTATTTTACAACCACATCTAGCAAAAATGTAAAGCCCTTTCAAACCCATCATCATAGGGCATGAGTTCAAAGTCATATGTTTATCAAAAGACATAAACTACAGACATGGATGAATGCATTCAGTTCAAATTCATTTAGTGGGATTTTTTAGTTTGAGTAAATTACACATCTATTGTGTCACATCATTTCAACCCATCAGCAAGAAGACTTTGAGTGGATTTTTCAATGGTAAACTGACCCAATTCTGACAGTCTAAACACAAGACATACTGTCACAAAACAAGCCCAAGCTATGTTTTGGCACTTGCACATAGTTTCTCAAATAGTCTGGATCAGAGTGTTTTTCTCTGCAGAGGAAAGGAAAGTAGAGCAAGAACAACATCTGGCCCCGGTGACAGAATCACTCCAAACATGGCTTTCTTTTACTTTTCTTTTTTCTATATATATATTTTTTTCTTTACCCCTTCTTCCTCCTCAATCTGTGGCATGCCTCTGCTCCACAAATCTGTGTAATGCTTTGAGTAATGATATCATCATTGCTCTGGCTGACATTTTACACTGCCATACAAGCAAGCAATACACAGGTGGTTGGAGAAATGGGTTCCACACACACACATATATCATCCTGATGAGGACACTGTATGAAAGAGAGAGGGAGAAAGGCTGCTACTGCTAGAGTAGAGGGAGGTAAATTGTTATGTTTAGCTTGACTCTGCTGAAAAAGTGTTTTTATTTTCTCTTCTCTTCTCTTCTCTTCTCCATCCTTCAATCCCAGGAGTTTAGCATGACCCAAGGCCGAACTCGGAAGTTACTACACTGTAATGATCAAGGTGGTTCTAATTAAAAATGTAAGTTCAAATGCTGCCAATGTTAAGAATAGTGTTGTTTCAACTCACAAAGTTAAGATATAGAATATGTTTAATGAATGATCATTTATTGTTTGAACATGATACTATGAGTTAAAACAACAATTACATTGTCCTCTCGAGGAAACGTGCTTCCTCTTGTCAAGCAAAATACAATTCTATGCTATTTCAAGTCATGAAGGTAAGTTAGAGAAGATGTTTAATGAATAATCGTTTATTGTTTGAACTGCATACTGTGAGTTAAAGCAACCATCTATTTTACATTGAGCATTCATGCTTCCTCTTGTTAAACAAACATACAATTCTACACCCTTTCAACTCACTTTTTCAAGTTAAGATAACTAACTGTATCCATACTATATGTCTTTTCAAGTTAGGTGTACTGATTTTTTTTTAAGGCAGCAATTGAACTTATGCTTCAAATTAAGCAGACTAATGTTTTTCATTTTTATCCCGTATCTCAACTAATACCAAATTATTATTTACTATGGTCTTTAACACACTAGGAACTAATTAAAAAAACAGAGCGAGTGAGACAAATAGTGAGAAAGTGAGAGAAGGAGACATTGCATATTTTTGAGTTTTCTCAAACATTGGGCTTCACTGTAAAAGCATTGGATACTGTTCACTGCCAAATTGAAAGGAGGACGTTTTAGAGTTGAAAACGTAGAAATCAGCGTTGGTTTGGTGTAAAAGAGAAGAAAACACTTAAAAAGAGAAAACACAAAAAGACAAACTTTCATTTTCCATTCAGTGTCTCTGAAAGATAGTTGAAGTTATTGTTCCATTCAGCGCAATCCAACTTACCCTGTTTTTCAGTGAATACCTTTCCGGCAGCTTGTCATTTTGTTCCCGGAATCTTTTTTTTTGTTTGTTGTTGTTTTTTTACAAGGGAAGATGACACTTCTTTGAAATTGTAGGAATTTCATTTTCGAAAACAAATTTTGACTAGCAGTGGAACAAGAACCAAATCATGAATTAAAAAGGAGGAGAAACTAAGTCAAGAATCAGGCAGCAATGCCTGCGTTAAAACCTCCCTATCCTGAGTGCACATTTGTTCTTGGTGGTTTTTTTTAATTGCGTTGCCTTGACAACCAGAACAATGATGAAAGGCTCTTTCACTCCGATGCTGGCTTAAAAATGATTTTCTCCATCATGCATTTAGCAAGCAATTAGTGAGACAGACAAGGAATTTAGCTTAGACCCGGTGTATCATTCCTGCTTTCAGAAAATGGAGGGAGTAGATGTGGTAGGAGGGGGGTGGAGGACGGGAGAGTGGAGTCGAATTTTAATGCACAATATGAAGCGGAGCACAAAAAGGAAAGGGAAAAAGGAAGAATGAGTGAAATAAAGTCGAAGGACAGATAGAGACAGAGAGATGCAAGACAGGAAAGACAATTCAAAGAATGTTTTGGACAATGCTCTTCTTTACTGTGTGTGTGTGCGTGTGTGTGTGTGTGTGTGTATGTGTGTGTGTGTGAATGTTTGAATATACACCACATGAGTATATTCATCACACTCAGTGAGACGTGGTCTGTTTTTCCACCTCAGGGTCCAGAGTGGCTCTCTGTCTTTGTTACGGCGCCGTTCCCATATAGGGATCATCACATCATATTTCTTTGTTAAGCCAGCGAACAACAACAGGTCCTGTCAGAACATTAGGAGAGAGAAGTAAAGCATGACACATGACAAGCAGCGAAAGGACACGGAAGCAAACAAAAATGCACGCTTGTACGTGTTTGAGCACAGGCTGTGCACGAGGAAGGCAGATGAATGCTGGGATGTCTGTCCTTTGGAATCATTTGTGTAGTTTGGAGGATGCTTCCATCATGAAAACATGATAATGTCAAATTGGCTCTCTCGGGGGAAATTGCAGCAGGGTCATGCCGTGCTCTGCGCACTGTTCCGAGAGAGGACGTGAACAAAAAAAAAAAAAGTAATTTGAAGTTTGGCAGAAGTAGTTTTTAGTGTTTATTCTGTTGAACATTCTTGATGTGAGGTGCTGTTAAAATAGTCTCTTGCCAACTGCATTCATTTTGTTTTGCCGTGGTACAACTGACACAGTGGCTGTTTATACTATAAATATATAGTACATATATAATATGTTGTGTTTCAGTGATACTATTGCACCAATTATCTTGGTGTCATGCTCATTTCCTGGCAACAGGCATACTCCATGGATTATGTATACATATAACTTGTTTTTTTTTATTCATTTAACCCATAGCAGATCTTAGTTTGTCTAGTCTAATGTAGCTTGTTTTCAGTTGAATGAATACTGTCGTGGCAACATCAGCACCTCTCCTCGTTCTTCCCCCTCTGTTTCTCCTCCTGATGCCCTGTTGGCACTGACTAGAACTAAGCAGGGACCTCATGGGATTTGCGAATTTACCACCCATGTCTGTGTGTAGTGTGACACATTTTCCCAGAAAAAACATAGCCTCTGTTTCACTCATTTACTGACCAAATCCTGAGGATTATCTCCAATGGTAATGGGTTTCCATGCTGAGTAGCTGGATAAGCCTCTTGAATGTGCACCCAAAATGGTCTCATTAATAATTTCCACCGCACCCAACAAATTCTTGACCCCCGGAATAATAAGCAAGAAAACCAAGAAATTGGGCCGAGATGTAAGTAATACTTTGTTAGGTGTTTTGTGTCATATCTCCTGTTGTTCCAATATGGTGGCATTGCCTCATCAAGCACCCTATGTACTGTAAATGCAGTATTAAACTCACAGACTCTGTCAGACTGTTTTAACAATCCTGAAAATGTCTCAAGCGTGCCTGGCTGCTTTCCTGTTGCTGGTACTGTACCTTGTTTACCTGCCAATATTATACTTAATTATACCCTCTGTGGGCAGCATGCTTTACCACCAATAAAGTAAAAACTCTAAACTAAATTATGCAGTGCACAATTATGTATTATAATAAAGGAAATAGAGTAACTAAAGTTATACAGTAGTAGTAGTAGTAGTAGTTTGCAAGTCCTGCTATGGAGAGACAACTGTGCCGGTTGATTGTAGCCCTGGTCATCAGCTCACTATGGAAGCTGGATTATATATCACCAGCAACAACACGTTACTCAGCTTTGTTCCAGTTATACACACATACCGTAATAACGTTTAAAAACATCCGTGGAAGTGATGTCTGTGAATGAATGTTGCAGGTGAGAATTTACACAATAAAATACCAATAATAAATATTAAAATAAATAAAAATAGTGCTTTATGCTAGACACTTTGATTTGCCTTATATATATATATATATATATATATATATATATATATATATATATATATATATATATATACAGAGTAAGATGTATATAGCTTTGTATGGGTATGTGTACATATATAACGTGCGTTTTGGCATTTTTGGCACACTTCTGCCTCAGCCTATACTGCACACAGACAAAACTCACACATCTAGGGATGGGAATCGAGCACCGGTTCTTCTTTAGAACCGGTTCCCAGTGAATCAATTCCTTGGAACCGTTAGTGTACCTGCTTAATGATTCCGCTTAACGGTTCTGCTCGTTGCAAATGTGTCATGACCGTCACACGCACTGCGTTCTTTTGGTTACGCAGCAAACATGTCATCGAGGCAGAAGCGATCTAAAGTGTGCTTATATTTCACTCGAAAAGACGCCAATGCAGTCATTTGCAACAGTTGTAAAAGTTTAATTTCGGCAAAGGGGGGAACTGCCTCCAATATGCAGAAGCATTTGGCCACACAGCACGCAATCCGTTTGCAGGACTGTCGCGTGTTTGATTCTCTACTACTCAGCGACACAGCAACAACAAGTGAGTCAAGCAGCAGCGGAGCTAACGAGACGCCCTCTGCTATTAATGCCAAAGGTAACTTGTCTATTTAGTTAATGTGAGCGCCATTTCATTGTGTAAACTTTACCTATACGGAAAAAATCCAGCTTTATAGAAGCCTTCCGCCCATTCCAACCAAAGACAGCGCCAGTTTCTGGTGGTGGAAGAAGAGTGACGCGTTGCCAGTGTTGTCAGCTCTAGCTGAGAAGTATCTCTGTGTCCAAGCTTCCTCCACCCCTTCTGAAAGGGTGTTCTCCACTGCTGGAGACACCCTAAGTCCAGAGAGATCTCGTATCCTTCCTGAGAGGGCAAACATGACCATTTTTTCTGCACAAAAATTGTTAATTTGCCCAAGTTGATAGTTGTCGTCTTTACAGAAGACTTCTTTCTATTTTGTATGTCAGTTGAGTTGAATTTAGTTTCAGGTTGAATATTTCCAAAGGCACAAGCTCTTCCTTGACTGTTTACAGTCTGTGTTTTTTGTTTTTATGGCACTTAAGAGGCAGTTTTGTTTATTTTTTTGGCTGGACCAATGAATGTGAAAAAATCTATAGGTCCCTGGACTTTACTTTGTAGCTCACCTACTTTTAGGTTTGTTCTGAGGTTGCTACACATAATTTGTGTATACTCTGAGTATGTGCGGTGTTCTTATCAGATATTAAAGTGAGTTAATACAAACAAACAAATTTGTACTTATTTCCTCACCCAATGAGAATCGATAAGAGAATCGATAAGGAATCGGATCGATAAGCAATATCGATAATGGAATCGGAATCGTTAAATTCTTATCAATTCCCATCCCTACACACATCTCATTCAACCATTTGACAAGCTGAGGAGTTGGTGGTGACATGGGTCAGAGGGTATCAGAAGTCATACATGATGAACCAATCAATGGGCTCTGCTCCTATAGGCACCTTGGTGTTCATGTGGACAACACCTGGCTGGAAGGCCTGTGTTCAAAGTGTGTTTTCATCATTTAGAGCAGACATTCACGGTGAATCAGAGGGTTTATGTTATATATGACTGTCATGAAGGTTGTGGAGAGGAATAGAAACCAGTCTCTCCAGGCAAGCACAGAGAATATGACCTGATCTATCTTTATTCTCCATGCCAAGTATGAGTTCTTATACTCTAGCAGAAGATATAGGTTACCCCAATGTAAACTTAACATTTCTAAACTATAGGCCTATTCGGACCTGCCTCAATTACAACTTTAAATAATGTTGCTTGAGGCTGGTTGTGCAATAGCTTCATGATATGATGCTAATGGTTGTGTGTTACTCTGCACTGTTTGTGCAAGATGATCAATAGATTGTTGCTGTGTGATGTGCTTCAGTCTGACTACGTATCCCTTGGTTTATGTTTTTTTATTGTAAGAATATGTCAGCTGTATGATGAAACAATATGTCAAGTATTATGTGTGAAGCATTTGAACTCAAGGCAGATATCACTCCGGGGATAATAAAGTATCACCTGCATATCCATGATATATGAAAATTAAAACATTGTCGTAGGACTATATCAAACATATTGTTGGAAAGGTCTCAACCTCCACAGTAACATATGTCAGTCTGAAGAGTATCCATTACTCCTACTCTGAAATATTGACCTCTGAACCTTGAACCTAGTCCATGTTTGAAGGCTTGTCATTTAGCAACAGAAGGTGCTACAAACATGGGACTCGCTGTTATAGAAAGCTCTGGACCTCAGCTGTCATGTAGATATGGTCACCAATGTTTAACCACTGTAAGCACTGTCAAATATGGTAATAAGCTATTTTCACCTATTTAACGATTCAACTTTTTAAATCTGATGACACCAGTGTGTTCCCCATCCCAAAAAACATCCAAAATGATACACTTTTAACTTCTAATTATGAGAAATATACCAATATACTTTAAAACTACAACTCCCATAAGAGACGGGAGCTGCCTATGTTCGATTCCTGTGTTTCTGCCGTCTGCCGTGAATGGACTTCATTCCATTTCAGATTGCCGCCGCTCGCCGGCCGACCGAGCAGACAATACATGAGACAAATACATGAAACTGTATTTTATTATTATTATTATCTTCATTGTTTAAATCCTCAAATACAATGTTAGACAAAAACATCAATATTACGAATATTATGTATTTTTGTATCTTCTTATCTGCCGAGCGGCACGTACTACGTCACTTCCTGAGTCTTCAGCTGATTTTTTAAAACGTTATTACGGTGCATAACTTACTGGAACAAAACTGAGCTATGTGTTGTTGTTGGTGATAAAACCACTGATTATATATATGAACATTGAAGCGATACTGGCGTTAAAGACCAGCTGATCGCTGTCCAATTTTGTGAATGAATGCCCGCGTTGCATTGTGGGATATGGGCTTTGAATGCGTCTAGCTGGGTCTAGCTCGGATCATAGCGTAATGTTCTGTATTACAGCGTAGGCTACTGTAATATTTCACAGGTAATAAGACCGAAATAATATTATTAAAGTAAAGAAATGAATATCATGATAACATCTAAATGTTGATAGATGTAGCGTTATAGTTTAAAAAATATCAATAAACAACAAAGAAACCCAGCATCCCTGGCCGAAATAGACCGAAATAATAACATTAAAAGAAATGCACATAAACCATGATAAGATCTCGTGAATAATGTTGATTAAAACAGCGGTTATTGGGCTAAAAATACCAATAATAAAACTGTCATAGATTTCGAGTTAAGGGGGCGTGTTTTTTCTTTCGTCAATATCTGACGGTGAGGGATTAACATGACTGTCTATCTGACGGACCCCCTCGTCAGAAAATAACGCAACGGGTACCTCCCTGGCGTTGAAACTTAACGCCACGGGTCCTTGGCCATGCGTCAGACATTTGACGAGTTGGGAGTGAGACTGTGTTGGCATCCGAGTGTGATTGCTGCATTTACACCTGCCCAAATGAACGGCACCATGGGGGAAAACAAACTCTAGTATGATTCAAACAAACTAAACGTGGCAGGTGTGAAAGCACCCTAAGATAAGACGATCAATACCTCTCTCACCTGTATACTAAGTATAGAGCTAGATCCAGCAGGTGATTAGCTTAGCTCATAGCATAAAGACTGAAAACAGAGGGAAACAGCTAGCCTGTTTCTCTCCAAAAAAGACACCTGCCAGCTTACTTATTCATATGTTGCATTGTTCCATTATTTCACACACAAAGAGAACTGTAAAAATGACAATTTGTTTAATAAAAAGCTTTTTTCAGGCTCCCTGTCAAGCGCCTGGCCGCTGTTTGCTCAGAAATAAATAAAATGTAACTTCCTGTAAAAAAAACACCAACAAAATTTTTTTAATTTATTTGTGAATAGATTAAAGAAATTAGATGCAATATGTGATTTATTGAGCTCTAGAGTTGGTAGGCATGTTTTGACTTTGGACAGAGAACAGGCTGTCTGTTTTCCCTAAGCTAAGCTTATGGCCTTCTGGCTCCAGCTCCATACTTAACAGATAGACATGAGAGTGGTTCTGATCTTCTCAAATCTTAATTCAAAATTGAATAATACATAATAATACATACATTTAATATATTAATGATATAATATTATTAATATATTAATATTTAATATTTGTATTTGGAAAACAGTGGATGTTGTTTGAAGAGATGTTTTGTTTCAGTGATGCTGAATTGTTGAGATATTGATGCGTTACAGTGCATCACAGCTACTGTTTTACCATATACATCTACTATTACAATAAAGTAGCCTATTACATGGCCCCAGAGCCTTCTGAGCAGTCAGCCTTTTAATCACATACTGTAGTTATGTTGATGCAGTATGGTGACAGTTTAGCCCCCATGTTGTGGAGTGATTAATCTATTTTGGGACTCAATGTCAAAGGCTACCTTACAGATCTTGATTAGTTAATTGTGTTTTTTGTTGTTGTTGTAAAAAGCCAATCTTTAGTGGCTTGTGAGTTTGCATCTGTGCATCATCTTGACATGCACCTGCGTTTGTATAGTCCTGATATCGACAACACTTCACAATAAGAATACTGCTGCTACTGTGTGTGTGTGTGTGTGTGTTATAAAATACTGTTCAATCTCAGAAACTTTAGGAAGCATGTTTATTTGGAAAAGGCCGATGTTTCCTCTACCCTTAGAACTGTATAATTCATAACAATAATCGGATCATTCATAAAGTACATAAATCATAAAGTACATAAAATGTGTGTGCGTGTATGTGTGTGTACGTGTGTGTGTGTGTGTCTGTGTGTGTGTGTGCATGTGTGTGGCTTCAGAGAAGAAACACTGTATGGGAAGGTATAGCAATCAACTTTATCCCTTACGTTTACGAAGAAAAGAAACGTCCTGACCTAATTTGGATGATTTTCCCCTAATAAGCTTCTTTACCCACCATGGGATCAAACGTATCCACACATATCCTGTCTCCAATCAGAATATGTTTTGATTATACTGAAGCAAGTAGAGAATGTGTCGTAGTGAAACAAGTAGCCTATCTTGTTAATGTGACTCAAAATTGGAACAGGTCATTCTGCTGTGCGAGCGCAGCAGAAGGCTTCATTGCACCCCCGACTGATTTTACAACACACACACACACACACACACACACACACACACACACACACATATATATATATGCTCATATACACGTACCTGATACCCAATCCAACAACACAGATACACACTCAGAGACAGACAATAAACCGACCAACTGTCCCGCGGTCTATATAGCGATGTTGGGTTTTGTCCACTGTAAAAGAGGCAATGTCTCAGGCCAGTCTACCGGACAAAAGGCAACAGAAGTCGGGGAGGTGGGCAGCCGGAGAGTTGTGTTCTGCTAATAATGGGGAGGAGGGTGCTGGCATTCAACCTCTTGGACCAGGGCCACAGAAACAGATGTGAAGGAGGGAGAGATTTGGAGAGGTGGGGGTGGTGTGTGAGGGCAAAGAACCGGGACTAAGAGTGATTTGGTGGCAGAGAGGAGCCCAGGAGTAAGAATTAGAAAGCAATATGACAGAAAATAGATGATAGTCAAGCGGAGATATGGAAAGGTAATGCTGGGCAGAGAAAGGGGAACAATAGTCACAGCTGCTGAGCAGACAAAAAAGAGAAAAAAAAGTAGGAAGAGCTACTGTGACTTTGCAACAACAAGATATGTGACTAAGAATCAGCTAATATATTAGCGTTGGGGAAAAAATAACGGAGAGAGAGGAAACTGTGCTTAGTGAGAAAGGGGAAGTAAAGAGGAGCAGAGGCTGAGAACGTGAAAGGGGTCTTTGTTTCCCATAGTGCTCTGTTATGAGTCCAAACCGTTCACTCTAAATGGCAACGGCAGCAAGCCACTAAACACACACACACACACACACACACACACACACACACACACACACACACACACACACACACACACACACACACACACTTAACGTAAATGACAGAGCACAATCACACCTCTCCCATTCTCGCTTCTCTTATCTCTCAGCTCATCTTGTACCACTTTCACACACACTCCTCCAGCTGCTGCCAATTCAGACACACACACACACACACACACACACACACACACACACACACACACACACACACACACACACACACACACACACACACACACACACACCACACATAATCAGCAGATAGTTCTCTTTCTGTAGCCTTATCTATCTTATGCAACCCTGTGTAATAGTGTGACCATCGTGGAGCAACCGGGGTGACGGCTGCAGTGGGTTAGTGGGAGCAACAATCCCTAATGGCTCCATCACTTTGGCTTGGCCTATTTTCTCTCCTTTGTAACGCTTGCTGTCTCACACTCCTTTAGCCGCTTGCTGTCATTAAAGTCAGAAGCACTTACGTGTATATCTGCTATTATAGAAGTTAGAGGCACTTATCGGGAAAAGAGTTTTAGTTCTTTGCTCTCATTTAAATAAAAGGCACTTTATAAGCAGCGCTTTTGTAGACACTTGCTTATCGCCACTTATCTGCATAGGATTAGAATGACAGAAATGGTTGGATCAGAACTGTGTGTATTGTTGCTATCATTTAAAAGTAGGCCTACGCAATTTCATGCAAAGCCGGCGTGGATGAAAAATGTGTTTTGTTAACCATCTTTAGCACACACACACACACACACACACACACACACACACACACACACACACACACACACACACACACGCGCGCGCACACACACACATGGACAGAAATACACTTTCACATGCAAAACTTCAGAATCAATAAGAGGATAGTTCGTAACACTCCCTGACCTGCTACCTCACTGTGTGCTCCCTGCTTTGGCTGTCAGATGTGGTTAATGAGAATCTGTCTACTCCCATAGACTGGTGTTCCTATAGAGAACAGCCTGCTGGGATACACACACTGGTACATATACGCACACACAGGCGCCCGCATAGGAGTCCGAGAGCCTTGTCATCACACAGAGAGGGACCTGCTGGCCTATTGTAGATCCCCGTGGCACTGGGATCACCTCATATCCCCCGCAAACACACAGCACGCAGCAGGCAACTCCAAGGCACAAACACACAGGCGCATGCGCTCCACACACACAGTCCTGAGCCTCTGTAAGCACACATTGCGACTTATTTCTCACATGTGCTTTCTCTTCAGCTCCCATTTTAATCACAGTTCTGTCTGCCCCCCCACCCCAACCCCCTTTTCTCCATCTACCCCCTGTCTCTTTCATTATCTCTCTCTCTCTCCTAATCCCCACTAACATCCATCTTGCTAAAGCCCCCATCATCCAAACACCAGCACCCCTCCTCTTTCTGCCACGTCAACCCCCACCCCCCCGGAGACGACTTCTCCATGGCTTCTGCTCTCCCATTCATGCCTGGCTTGTCCTCATGTATTCATAGAGATTGCTGATGGAGTGGGGAGTCTTTGTGAGCGGGTCAGCCTCCTATAACCCCCCTCTGACCCCATAATCTACACACACACACACACACACACACACACACACACACACACACACACACACACACACACACACACACACATTTGCACATGCACACACACCTACACTGGATCCTTCTCACTTGCCATATGGCATGGGCAATGAAGGGCTAACAAAAGAGAGCTAAAGAGGTGTCAGGGAGGTTTGTATGTGTTTGTGTGCGCTGCATCAAAAGAAGGCCAAGCAGCCAGCCATGGGGCAGGGTCCAATAGATGAAATTGATTTCTGTTGTTTTGTATTTTTTTTTGGACACAGAGAGGAGAGGGAGGAGACTTCACACCTTTTCTTCCTGCCGTCAAACTCACTGGCTCAATGAAGAGTAATGAGAGGAGGCCCTGATTGGAGCACAATAGGGGCACACTTGATGGAGCGTTGGCAATGCAGATCTATCTTCATCACCAGAGTGGATTTGTTGGTATAACAACAATGCCATCCTCATCGCCATTGTGTCGTCATTGTGTCGTCATCGTCATCATTACAGTTTTATTATTATTATTTTCTTCATTCTTACAGTTTGGTGTTAGGACGGCTCCTGTCTTTAAAGGCCTTCTGATTGTATACACAATGCACATTGTATTCTAACTTTATTCATTCTTTTTTTTTTATCAACACTTGAATGTTGGTTGCTTTCATCAAAGTCAAGGACATTTTCGAGCACAACATTGATTTCATATTCACATTGTTGATGTTTTTCACTTCCAAAAGTAACTTCCATCGTTTAAAAAAATGAAAAAATGATATTCTGTTTGAATAGTAGTTTAATATTCCCCAAAATATTATAGTGGACACCACAACTTTTTTTCCCTTAGTGACAGCTATTTTTTATTTATTTTATTTTTTTTAACAAACTTTACATATTTACATATTGTTCTACTTGTTGGGAGTTGGCAGGAGTCTTAAATTCAGAAATCAATTCATTCTTCTTTTTTTAACCATGCAAAGCCCAACCTTTGCAGTAGTACGACGACCGGGGGCCCTTCGTCTTTGTCGACGGCTTCTTTGTCCAAGCAGAGATATGGATGTGACACTTCAAGCGTCAAGTGACAGACTCGTTTACAACTTCATCCAGCTCAGAATGTTGATCAAGAATTATCAGAGTCTGAATCCATTAACAAGTCCAAGGCTGGCGCAATTGTATACCTCTTTGTGGGCGCCGGCAATATTCCAAGTTTTGTCCGACTCAGGCCAGCAACACAACTGAGTAGGGTAAACTCTATCCTCTTCTACACTTGTTTTTGGACCCGACAGTGCTGTACTATTTCAAAAAATTACAAAACACAACAGTGCCCCTACCTTATAAAAGTAAAAACACGGGTTTCCAGAAAATCTCGTCAGTTTTTTTCAACGTGAAACATATGGGGCCCTATCTTGCACCTGGCGCAGCTCGACGCAAAGCCCGACGCAAAGCCCGACGCAAGTGACTTTGCTATTTTAAGACCGTCCAACGGCCACGTCATTTAAATAGCAGATGCAAATGAAAATATTACGGTGCTAATCCTCCATCATAATAGCAATGTGCCAAGGTACAAACACACCTGGCTTTTAAAGGGAATGGGAGAGGACACTCTGATTGGTTTATTGCATGTTATGCCCAAAATACACCTATAAATTAATGAAGACATGGCGCACGGACACTAGAGATTAGATCATTAAAATAGGGCCCATAGTCTTCAAACCCAACTGATGCTGACTCAAGTGACATCACTTGAGGCAATTTAAAAGATTTTGCACAGCTTCCTCTTAAACTACTAAAGGCATCTGTTTTTACATATGCAGTTGTGCCACAGCTAAAACTGGTGATGACAGCTCACAGTTGCTGGTTGTCATAGTAACGAAACGCTCTTTCCATTTTCCAAATGTTCCAGCTGCACAGCAGTCACGAATAACGAATGTCAGAGTAGTGATGGAAAGATGTGTCATTGAAAGCAGTACTCGAACAAATACATTTCAGCCCTCAGCAGTCTGAGCCAATCAACAGTACAATTAAACTACAGATTGTCTTCGTTAGGGGGGAAGCTAGCCGACGTCCCACACCTAAATGCCCTAATCTGCAGGAAAACATGTCAAATGAAACAACAGTGCCAAATAAGTTCAAGACACGTCTCAAGACCAAACACACTCCTCTTTAGCCAAAGGAATCAGTGCATGTGTGTGCATTTTCTATCCTTGAAAACCATATAACATATAAGCTCACTTCACATCTCAGTTGAAATGTGTATTCATAGTTTCCAGTTCCAGTTCTAAAGCTGCTGCATTTGAGTGGTGCCTTGGAACAAAAATCCCCATAAAGGGTCTCGTGGTTTTAAAAAAAGAGTTTAGGAAGCACTACTTTCAGTCAAAGTGCATGTGTGTGTGTGTGTGTGTGTGTGTGTGTCCTCAAACATCTGTGTGACCACAGCGGGGTGGGCCTCATGCCCTGTTTCAGTCAGGCCTGATATGATCAGACGTCAGATTGTGAGCTCCTTGTCTCTCTTTGGCTCTTGGCATTTCTGCTCGGAGGTGAGAAAAGGTCTAAACGCTGACATCGCGCAACATTGGCTTTGATACCCTGGCACCACAAAGATATATATCCGCTCGCAACAAGCCTCAGCAAATCCAACAGTTGGAACAAGAACATGTTGTGTTATTACACTGAAAACATTCTGCTGCACAAAAAGGAAGGAGATAGGTCAAGTGGGCTTAGACAGCCTTGGTCTATGAAAATGCTCTGGAAAGGTACATAAATACATAAAGAGGATGTAATTTTGAAGGAGTGCATGCAGGTTGTTTTGCGAGATCAACGGCATCACCTTTTCGAAAATCTTCTGTGAAAATGATCACGATATATTTTTTGCCACCTGCAAATAAATGAGACAGATCTTAGAAATATTCAAGCAGACAGTGTATCTCCTCTCCTATCCTTTTCTCCTTACATTTTTGAACTTGAGTCATATAAAACCCATTAGGGCATACACTTTCCAATTCAATAGTAATTTCATCTGGTCCACTGGTACACAGCAGCTAAACACAAGATCCTCTGTCTCCTCATGCAAACAGATGAGGCGGGTGGGATAATTATCCACAGGATACCTACAGTTAGGAACAGATGTAGCGCTCTGATCATAGTAATGTGGCAGCTTTGATGACAACGCTCCGCTTTAAAATAAACTACCACACAGTTACCACACGCTTACTGATTCACGTTCAGCAGTTGGTGTTTGAGTCCAGACTCAAAACATGCATTATGTGCACATGGACTCACACACACACACACACACACACACACACACACACACACACACACACACACACACACACACACACACACAAACATGGAGTCATTGACCTATGAAGAAAGTTAGACATTCAAATGGGTCAAATGAGCTTATGTACAACAAAGTGGCCATTTAATTGATATAGTGCTTAAATAAAATGAATTTTCATGGTGGCCCATTTGATAAGCTGGTGGTGATGCAAGCACAGGATTTTTGAAACCGTGTAGGGACAGAAATGTGGGGCACTAGGGGGAAAAGAAGAAGAAATAAATTGGATTATTCAAGGGGAATGGCACACTTCAGATCAGCACCATCCCCTTAGCTACCCATCACAGGGATTTTTCACATCACACATGAAACTATTTAGCTCAAAACATTTGATGTGGATTCTGAACAGTCTGTGATTCCTAAGTAGTTTAACTCCCACACACATTATTTCAAAGCACTCAGATGAAATGAATAGGGGTTAAAAAAAGGATCATTTAGACTGCTTAGGACAAAAACACAACAAACAGACATACAACAGTTTGGCTGGCATACTTCCTGTTCACACTTTCCCTCCTTTCTCACTCTGTTTCTCTTTGCCAATTCCCTTTCTCCTCTCGTATTTAATTTAAACAATCATCTCCCTCAGCGAAAAACCATTTTCGCTTTCGCATGCATGTGACATCTGTCAGAAGCCCCGGATAATTGTTAGCACTTTATTTTGAAATGGAGCAGCTGACTGTTTAGCATTCTGTCACGGCGACTCTGACGTGCACACACAAGGTGTAAAGATAGGGGTGCACACACACACACACACACACACACACACACACACACACACACACATATATATATATATATATATATATATATGCACACATGCACACATGCACATACATAAAATCCACAGATCACAGGTCTCATTTAGTTCCCTTTCTGTGTTTCAATTAGAGCTGAGGCAGGCTAATCACCTCCTTAGTAGACAGCATCGCTAATGAGACGGAGAGGGAGGAGCTGAGAGGGAGGGAGGGAGAGAGGAGAGAGATACACATAATTGAGAGGAGCGAAGAAGAAGGATGGCGGAGGGGAAAGTGGCAGGGAATAAAGAAATAAGACATGAGAGGTTGTTAGGAGTAAGAAGATTAGATGGAAGGAAGCGTGGGGAAGGCGGGGAGGGAGGGAGAGAGGGATGGATGTACGACGCAAAGAGTAAAAAAACAAGAGAGAGAGGGAGAGGTGGGTGGGTGGGTGGTTGGATGAAACAAATAAGGGCCGTGGAGAAAATGAAGCTTGAGTTGAACAAATGGATCAACTCAAAGAAAGAGAGAGAGAGAGAGAGAGAGAGAGAGAGAGAGAGAGAGAGATGGGTCTGGAGAGACACGGGGAGAGATGGAGAGGGACTTAGAGGAAGCAAACACAAAACAAGAAAAGCAAAGGAAACTTCGAGAGTGCAGTGGGATAGTGAGAGAGAGAGACAGAGAGAGAGAAATAATGAGAGTCCCTTACCTCCCACAAAGCCATGACTCCCCCACACCCCCTCCCTCCCTTCCCTCCCTTCCCTCCCTCTCTGTGGCTGCTCCTTTCATGCTGTCACCCTGTGAGTGTCTGAATAGCCTTTTATTATTCAACAGTCTGGGCAGGTCGCTGGGTCATCTCACGGCCCACCACCCTGCCACCAGCAAACATCCAAACACACTCTCAAATGTTGACCCCGCGCATCCGCGCACACACACACAAAAGAAGAAGAAGAAAAAAAGCCACTATGTGTGGACCCAAACTCACACAAAACTTGGAAATCACTGCTGGTAAGCACTCAGAGCTACGCTAATTTCAGCCGCGGTCGAG
The DNA here is from genome assembly GCA_023631565.1 of Gymnocephalus cernua. Lineage (NCBI taxonomy): Eukaryota > Metazoa > Chordata > Actinopteri > Perciformes > Percidae > Gymnocephalus > Gymnocephalus cernua. The sequence continues at coordinate 10,264,556 of CM042427.1, read as the reverse complement.
TTGACAATGTGTGACAGTCCCTGATGCATTCATTATAACATTTGTCCACTCGTCAGCCTACTATGTGCCCAACGCATGTGTACCGCTGGGAGCTAGTATCCTGCCATTTTTTTTCCGAGCGTGTGCTCATGTGGCTGCATTGGTGCTATGTGTGAAGGTATATATGTCTGTGTGTGTGTGTGTGTGTGTGTGTGTGTGTGTGTGTGTGTGTGTGTGTGTGTGTGTGTGTGTGTGTGTGTGTGTGTATGTGTGTGTGAGTGTGACAGGAGCAAAACAAAGATAACAGTAGCCTGTTGGTATCAGCTCCATCTTATCTCATACACAGCCAGAAGCAGGTATACAAGCTAATTGGAAAGTGGCAGACACACGGCAGACTGGTGAAACACACGCTCACCTCTCCAGCGAGCGAGCGAGGCAGGCGAGAGAATTGGCAGCTGGAGAGAGAATAAGAGAAAACAAGGAAGGACACAATCGATGGGAGAGTCCGGAATGATAAGGCAAAAATGAGACAAAAAAGGGAGAAATAGAGATTGAGATAGAGACGGAGGGGGGGAAGACAGCCGAGCCCGATACAATATCGCGTAGACAAACGGTAACTAAGGCACACATCACTTCTGAGATAACACAGGTATTGTGCCTATTCTGTCTGTAACTGTACTGTCAGCACTGAGTGGAGGGAAAGTAGGAAAACAAATTGCATCTACTGCGTTACTCTACAGTGTGCGGTTCTTTCCACTCCACTTGGTAATGAGTCACTCTGTCAAATCCTCTCTCAAATGCCAGGCCCGACGTATTTACAATGTGACATCTCGTCTCATATACTTTCCCTGTGATGTGTTTGCAATGGCTGTCAAAGTCTATCCAAAAGACAAGGCACCTTGACGGCTGACGGGGCTGGAGCTGCTGCCTCCTTTGCCTTCTTTGGCTAAAGTGTCCCCCAGGACTACATTAGGAAATATATATTATCAGATTATTCCATTTTGTACAGTATATTTCCTAAAAATTGTATTCCCATACAACAAAACTAAATCAATCAATCAATTAGGTTTTGAAGGAAACATATACGGTTACTGTTTTAAATGTGGTTAACGTGAATCGAAACCAAACTACTTGGTTAGGTAAAGGCAACAGAAATGACTTGGTTAGGTTTAGACCAAGATCATGCTTTGTGTTAAATTAAGTATGTTTGTTACCTAGTTTATAGTCTATATCCACGACGTTCCACATCCGGGATTGCTTCGGTGCCGCCGGAAATTCCGCCGGATGTCACCTTCCACTTTCTTTGTGTTGTAATTTTAATCTCCGGTGGATTTCTGAGGACTCTGGTTAACTGCTCCTCAGATCTCTGCCGGGTAAATCCAGACAGCTAGCTAGACTATCTGTCCAATCTGAGTTTTCTCTCGCACGACTAAAGCAATCTTTGAACGTACACATTTTCCACCAAAACAAGTTCCTTCCCGAGGCTATTTTGCAGCGGCACCGTGGCTCCGTCTGGCACTTAGCGCCTCCCAAGATGATTGTGATTGGTTTAAAGAAATGTCAATAAATCAGAGCATGTTTTTCTCACATCCAGGAGTGCTGTGTGGACTAGGCAGACCCTCCTCCACAGCGCTGTGGAGGAAGGTCTGGCAATGCGAGACTACCTAGTTTAAGTTAGGATGTAAGTTAAGTATCTATCCATCCACCCCGACCTCCTCCCTGCACTGATACTAATACGTCAAAGAGAAATGGAAATGGAAAAATTGCGTTTTTCCTAAAAGTAATTGAAAATGTAGTTGTTTAGGAACATCATTTTTAGGAGACAGAGCTGGTATATATCAACCTGGCCATGTGACATGTGGCCATTGTGACTCTTTGGGTTGTGCTAACTTTTGCACTGGCCACCTCTGTTTCATCAAACCAGGACTCATACAAAAAAACAAACGACCTAACTGTAGTCCGTTAATAAGTCCTTTCCTTCTAATGTGGAGCTTTATGACCTTTCCGGTGTAGGATAGCTTTGTTATCTGATATTTACCTGGAATCAGTTGTCGGTTTTGTAAATGATATAATGTTCATATTGAGTGTTGTGCATCACCATGACCATGCAACCTGGTGTCAAAGCAAGTTTCTGACATCAAGTTTTAATTTTCTCTGTTGAAGTATGTTGGTTACGATTCTATGGGCAAGAAGTGCATTTTTAAACATAACTACAAAATTGGACATTGTTGTTCTCTGTTTTTCATGAAATATATTTGGCATTCCAACATGAGGAGCAGGCCCCAGGGACAAGCAGTGTTTGTGGGTGCCCTGTGTTATTTATTTTTTTCATCTTAAAATGTCTGCGCAAGTCTCTGCCACACATTCTTCCACTCTTTGCAGAGCTGCATTTCCATTTCTCCATGAGTCATTATGGTGCATCTCCTCAGAATAAACCCTCAGACCCCCGAGCAGGTGTTTCACGAGGCTCGAAGGCAGGTGAGAAGTTGTGATGATGGTTATTGATCAGCGCTCTAGCACACTGTGCCCTGTCTCCAAAAGCCTCTGTCCCTCCGAGGCTCTGCATCGTCTGCTCACTGAAGGGGAATGTGTGATGTAGATGTTGATGTTGAAGATGTTCAATTGGAGGTAGCTATTGCTATATATATATATATATATATATATATAGAGCGTAATCAAGCGTGAACTAAAGCTGGTGTTGATGCGGTGCATGTGGAAATTCATTTGGCTAATTATGATGGATGCTTGTTTAGCCAATTTTAATGAAAAAAGAGAGAAAAAGCAGAGGGCATGATAATCAACAAAATGTGCTTGCATGTATTTTGATTTTTCCGCAGTGCATATTGTAAATGTGACTGTGTGTAACCTTGCTTTGTACCAGCATGTGTTTGTTTAGTGCCCGCACTCTCCCGCCTCTCTTCCGCCGCCTTTGATGAGGCCCCTGGGAGCGACGCTCTGCACTTTGGAAATACGTTTTTTCTTTTTCTTGAGTCGGAGTTTGTCGAAACTAAAACCATGTTAGAGCCTCCTAGCCATTTGCTGTTTACTTGGCACAGAGAAGAGCTCTGATGTGAATTAATTGCTTGTTAGCTGAGCGGAGCCAATAATAAGAGCCTAGCGAGTGATGCAGAGTTGACAGGACGAGTCTGCTGATTAGCCCCGGTGATGAGCGTTATGTTTACGACGTTTCCTTTTTTTTTTAAGGCAGAATGCACAGAAATTTTAATGATTGAAAATGTATTTTTCTTGAGCATTTTTTAGCTGATGAACAAATGAATGCCTATTTTGCAGTTCGTTGAGTTTTCTGCTCCATCCGTAATCATATTGCATATAAAATGACGTACCTTTTTGACATGTATTTGATTTTCTTTTATTTCTCTCTTCATGGAACCATTATCGCAATCAAAGTACTGAAAATAATTGCCGTCCAGGTTAATAAGCATTGGTGATCGAGCAGTTAAGTTTGCAAATGACAGGTTTTTATGGAAAGTGTCTTCACAAAGTCTTCCATATCTCTGTGTGAGTGATTGACAGTTATCAGACAGTAATGCAATGCACGCGCCCATGCGACTACACTCAGGTGAGGTGATCAAATCGATGAAAGCAAATGAAACGCAGGAGTGTTCACTTTAATTGGCGAGAGAATGAGGAGTGAAATTGTCTATAATTGGATCCACCGTGGTGAAATGCCATTCCTCCATCCATCTTCGGTTCTATCCATCCATCATCCCCGAGTCAACTTTTCCATATTTTGTCCGTTTTCTGTTTCTCGTCTGTCTTTTCCAGTCATCCGTTGCCAGTGTTCCCCCCCCCCCTTCCCTCTTCTTCTGCAACTCACCGCCTGCTGAGCTGATTGAACATTTGCTGTTTGCTGTTTTGGATTCGGCCCCAAATCCCCTGCATGAACTCCAAACACCATCTCAGGCGTTCCTCAATAGAGTCCAACAGCTTGTGAAATATGTGGTGTGTACATATGTGTGCAACAACGCTGCCTCTCAGCAAGGGAATGATTGTCCAAATCCACTTTATCTCCCTACTTTGAATTACCCTTTTTCAAGGTTTTCTTTCATTTCCTTTTCATTCTGCAAACCAAATCAACATTGAGATCAGGTGTGGGGTAGGCTGCTGTATGTCTAATGGATGCTCTAAGCACTGCATGCACGCATGCACACACACACACACACACACACAAACACACACACACACACACACGCAGGGAGCAACACATAAGCGCGCACATACACACTCAAGCACTCTCAAGGTTGTCACAAGTCAATCCGGAGTTGTGTTTTCATTAAGCAAAGGTGAGAAGTGGAGTGTGTGAATGAGAGAGGAAAGAGGTTTTAATCATGAACATCTGAAGGGCCAGAGGGTACACCGGAGAAGTCGCCATCTCTTTTTTTTCCCTCCCTTGCTCCACTCCTACGCCTCTCCCTCCCACACATCCCTAAATTTCTCTTCTCTCTTGACGCTTTCAATTCCTTCTTTGTTTCCCCCCTGCGTCTACTTCCACGCTCCCTTCTAACCTCCTACCCCCCTTACCTCCTCCTCTCCTCTCCCCCTACCTTCTACCTCCACCCTCCCTTTCAGCAGCCACTTCTTGACCCCCTCCTCGCCACTCTCCTCCACTTCTCCGCATCTTCCTTCCCTTCATCCAGGCTTTTTATCAAGCCCGAACATATTTCAACTGTAACCGCAACCTCCACCTTTCCACGCTCCCGTCACTTCATCATCCCTCTGCTGCTTCTTTCCCTCGCTCCTTCAACCCTTTTCACTCCTCTTTATTGTGCCTCCCCCCCATCCATTTCTCCATTCCACAACTGCCAGCTCTCGGAGCCACAGGAACCGTAAATCTGGTGCAACCCCAGGAAGTGGGTCACAAGGGGACACTTAAACATGTAACACTCTGGCGAGGGCCTAACCCCTGCCACAAAACCGGCTCACGCGTGCACGCGTGCACAAACACGCGCAGACTTACTCGAGCACACACACGGACAGGTTTTATGGATGTCTGGGCTTTAAACAGAGCAGTCTAAGTATAGGTCTGTGTTATTACAGCTCATGTTCTTACCTCTAATCAATCCAGGTTGTTAGGATTCGAGTGCAGGGGAAACAACGGGGGCTTTGTGTCATCAGACCAGGCAATGCTGCAGCACTTCCTGTGTTCCTGGTTTCCACCTATATAAACCCACACCCATCAGGGTCTGGTGTGTGCCAGCAAGTCTCTGGAGATAGTTATGTTGTTTGTGTGTGTGTGTGTGTGTGTGTGTGTGTGTGTGTGTGCGTGTGCGTGTGCGTGCATGCTGCAGACCCTCTGGTTCGAATTAGGCCATGTGCTCTGTGGCTCATGTCACTATTTGTTCTACGTCTTTAACACTGTAACTTAACAAGCTAGCATTTCCTAATTCAAACACGACGGGAAAACCCGCAAACACTCTTTTGATTTCTCCTGGAGTCCGCAGCGGCGCGCACATGACCTCCACCTCATTACGAGTTCCTAATCAAAACCACACTGCCGAAAAAAACGACTTCTGTCCATGCAATAATCAAACGTGATTATCTCGCAGCTTCCAGTGCAAATGCTCTGAAACTGTTTGCACGTGTTCAGTGACATGTTCCAAAAAGCAGCTGTCACTGCGTGTTCAAAACAGATATCTCGGGGATGACGGCCGCCTTCATGTGAAAGAATCCTGGCCTGTCCTCATTACCAGCCTGACACACATGTTCTGTCAAAGCAATCACACCAAATGGGACCAATTCAGTTTGGACGCGGCGCATCTCCCAAAGAGTTCCTTTTTCTAAAACATTAATCTCAGGACCACAAATTAGCTGTCAGTCATCAGCTGTAGACAGACATCGTATAGGGGGAAAGGCAGTCCCCAACAAATCAGCAACATGTCAATCAAACACACAAACACATGCTCGCCGCCATCCACACGAGGCAGTGCACACAGATACGTGCATGAACACGCACGCACACACGCACAGGCACTGGTGGTTGTGTCTTACATGCGATCGCATTGCCTCCTTCAGACTAATAGGCCCTAACTCTTTTGGTCTTCTCCATTAATTCAAGGTGACTCCTGCAAGGCATTAGAGAAAGGACACGGAGCTCCGGGCTCTCAAGTGCCTTCCTAATAAATATTAATTTGCAATTCATATTTCATTGCTGAATTGCGATATCATTTTTATAAAGGCTCTCTTATCTCCAAAAAATGAACAATTTAAGGAAATGTTAATAAGTATCCAATTGACACCCATGTCTGCAGATATTAGACAGTGTCTTGATAGGTTGTTGGGCATTGAAGCAACATTAAATGAATAGTAATGTTTTTGTTTTTTGTTTTTTCATTTCAAGCAAGAAAATGAAAACCATCACAGGAGTCGTGGGATGACAATGGATGGATGTAGAGGTGCTGGCACAGGTTTGTCAGATACACAGAACTGAAATGTAAAAACGACAAGTTGAGTTTGTTTGTCTTGTCATTGCCATGTTGTCACCAGGCAACCAGAGGAGACTCCAGGGCTTTAGCGCATGTTTTTTTTTACCTTTTGGATAGAGCCAGGCTAGCTGTTTCCCCTTGTTTTCATTATTTATGCTAAGGTAAACTAGTGGGAAGCACTGCCACACAACACCACCAAGTCCTCGTGCCTACATACCCTCTCCTCCTCCTCTCTCCCTCTCCTCCTCCTCTCTCCCTCTCCTCCTCTCCCTAGTAGCGCAAAACCAAGTGAACAACAAAAGCTGACCATTTTGTCTGGACAGACGAGGAGGTGGAGTTATTGCTCCAAACAACCTTAGATTACAAAGCCACAAAGGCACAACAGGGCGTGGACTGGGAGTCCTGCTAGTCAAAATATATTAGACATATGGACCGAATTTCTTCAGCAGTATCCTGTACCTGGAGGGACGACATATCCACACGAGAAAGACGCTATCTGTAAAAGTCAGATATCATCAAAGCTGAAAGCCATCCGGACCAAGTATAGGCAGGCTGTGGATACCCAACGGTGGAGTGGCCATGGACGAGTAATCACTCTATAATCTAACTAACTATGGGGAATTATACCGTTAAAGGATCATTCCGGTTTATTGCAAATTGGATTTTACTTTCGTAGAATTGGCCCTAAAACCAAGTTAATATCTGCGATCTGGGAACACGGTGAAATCACTGAAACAAAAGCAGTCAGATGATCAATTAGGTTTCAAACAAACCCCCTTAGCGTACTCGCCGTAGTTGTGTGGACACAGATTTCCTGTGCAATAAGTGACCATTAGCGCAAAGTCAGAAATATCTTTACCTGACTTGGCACATTCACTATGTTTCTAGATCTCAACAACCACTCTGCCGAGTACAATGTTATCAACGGCAACATATAGCAGTAGTCTCCACAAAAAAACAAGACCTTTGCAATAAACTGGAATTATCCTTTGAGGTATGACTGAAAGAGAAAGAATACAAGTGATTAAAATGAACTAGTAATGTTGCTTTTTAAATGGAAAGCTGAGCCTTGCTTACATAGAGACACAGAGAGGGAGAGTGGCTCAGTCCTGAGTGCTGTGGTGCTGATTGTGTGTGAAGCCTTTGTGTTTCTCTGTGCCATGTCTTGGTGGGGCAAAGCACCTCGCTGTCAGTGCCATTCACTCACATAAAGTGTGTGTGTGTGTGTGTGTGTGTTTGCGTGTGTCTGTGTGTCTGTGTGTGTGTGTGCTCCCGCACACTAGTGTGTGTGTCCACGTAAAGTCAGCTAGGTATGAATCAGAGAGAGAGAATGAGGCCAAGGAAAGAGTGACTGGATGATTAGACACCCAAACTGCTCCTGCATGTCATGCAAACAAACACGAGTCACCATCCCCAAAAAACGACAACAGAACAGAATATGATAAAGTGGAATAGAACAGAATTGGAGTTTTTCATTTGATTTGACAATACAGGAAAAAGGCTACAGGGTTAAATTCAACTGCCAAAACTCAAAGTGAAGCACTGACTTGCGGTTCACAATCGTCCAGTCACCACGGCCCTCAACAGTAGAATGGAATAGAATAGCAAATGTATTGGTCAACCATACATTATATCCATGCCAGAGTTAAAATGACACTTTGTACTGGCCCAGCAGAGGAGAAGGTATGAATATTTTATACACCTTTCCTCCTGCATAAGTCAGTAAAGTCTGTACAAAAAAAGTAATAACAGCCTGTTCTTTTCATTGGGTGCAGTGCAGAGCAGTGCAGTAATGCGCCCACTTCAAAGGTGGCCAGACACATTCTTTCTGTGCCCCATAGTTCTGCCTGGGCTATAAATTTGTCGCGCAACTGTTGACAGCGCTTGCAATATGCTGCGCTCCGAATGTGATCACCACATGCACCGTGAGCAAGAACAAGGCAGCGCACTCTTTCTTGTCTGCTCGCACAGATAAACATGCACAATGGTGGCCAACCAGTCATAAAGTACTAAAGCTCCATGGATCCCTAATGAAAGCAAAGTAAAAGGGGGAGAGTGAAGATGAGACTCGGATGAATAACAATCATTGCTGTGATGGGGGTGGTCAGCCTAGTGTGTGTGTGTGTGTGTGTGTGTGTGTGTGTGTAGGGGGAGGTCATCATCATCTTCTCCCTCCAGCAGCAGTGAAAGCAAACTCCTAGTCTCTGTCTGTGGTCCTGCTCCTCCCCTCTGGAATGGAATCCACCAAATCGCTGCTAATTGAATAAGTGACAATGAGCGGGCAGACGAGGCGACAGATGCTCGCGTGCCTTTACAACCAGCATCACACAAACACATACACACACACATTCCTCTTGACTCCAATCTGAACGGCGGTGGGGGGGGGCAGAGGCACATTTCTATGGCCGCTCCACCTGCTGCTCCTATTGACTTGGGGGAGGGAGAGAGAGGATATTGCGAAGATCGCCATGAATGTTCGCGACAGACGTTTAATTCACACTATCACTTTATGGCTACAAGGCCCAGATACACGGAGGCAATAATGAGCAGAGCTGCACCCAGGCGTTTGAGCTGTTTGTGCGTTTTATGCTGATCGCATGCATTTTGTGGAACCATTAATGTGGGCTTCAGAGCTATACCTATGGGTCAATAAAAGAAAGATTTTTGGGGAGCTGAACGCAGGAGAGGTTAACCAAAAATGTACCAGCTGCAGAGGATGCATATTTCTGGCTCAATTATTTGTGCACTCAAAATGGCCATGTTTGTTCGGCTCCTCTGGTTATGTAGCGTGCCTAAATGTATTAAGTCTCCATCTGCTTTTTACTTAGATTATACCCCCTCTATACATTAATTGTTTGTATTCTGCGCAGTGTTTAAGACCCCAGCGAACCCCCTCCAACTCCGTCTCTTTCTTATGCTCCCTTCTTCCATAAACTCCGGAGCTTACTTTGTTCTCCAAATGTGATTAGCTTCTCTGGGACGCATGAAGTAATTGCATTACCGCATTGTAAGCATTTTGGGGCTATGGAAATGCTGGGCGCCCGTATCAAACCTGTTTAAATAGCCTACCAAGCGCACTATAGTGAAAGATGTGCAAAAGAGGAGTGAATGCAAACATTTTGCAGACATGGCTCAGGCCATGAATAGACACTGGGAGTAGGAATAAAGGTTTTCCGCCAAGTTAAGGCCCCGGTTTAAACAAGAAAAAAAGAAGCAGCTTCTGGTTGGTGTCCCTGCACGTTTGGAATATTTAATAAGCTATTGTTTTCAGACAAATGCGCAAAAAGTGTTAGAAGCGGCTGTGCACATGCGTTAAAAGATCAGCCCAGCTGGTTGAAATGGATAACATCAAGCCCTGAGATGATTTTTATATTACTCATGCAGACAGTCGGTAGCAGCTGGTGGTAACTTATTCATGTGTTTTGCATATTCTGTGTCTATGTATTTCTTAAGGTTAATTATGGTATTCGGAAAGTGTTGCATGAGAAGGAAAGGAGAGTGAGGGGGAGCGGGACAGTATTGTTTTGGGGGGCTCCAGATGGTCACCTGCAGTCGCGTCTCATCTTCAACTTCTACTGTTCGATTTGAATATGTATGAACCTGTTATTGCAGTAACTGAACTCCCTATTAGTTGAGTGCGTATTTATTTGCCTATCTGTCTCACTTTGACGCACACACAAGTACATCACAGCACCATGCACGCGCGCGCGCAATGCGTGAATGGATGTGGGAAAGCTGCTTGGTACTCTCCAATCCCCCATGACAACTTATTTCCTCCCAGTTGTGTGGGGTTCGGGGCTCCGCCGGAGTCTTGTTTGGTCGGCTGTAATCGCCGGGTCCTGGTGCCAAACAAACCGCGCCAGATGGTCTCCAGAATGCACGGTCCCAGTTGTGCACATTCGTTAAACCTTAGATCTCGATCTCTCTCTCTCTCTCTCTCTCTCTCTCTCTCTCTCTCTCTCTCTCTCTCTCTCTCTCTCTATTGCTTATTTTTATTTCCTCTGTTTCTCCCTCTCTGTGCGTGCGCATTTACATGAATGAGACCCTTTTTTCTGGGGAACTAAAATACATGCCTGTCCGAGCTGGTGTGTTTTGGATGCTGCATGCGCTCGTTATCACAAAAAGAGAGAGAGAGAAAAAAAAGAAAATCCTGTGGGGAGTTTGAAGTGATGTTGAACAGATTTGTGCACGGGGACAGAGCTGTTCCTCCGCGTGACCAACTCTTTAAAGGCATTCATTACAGTCCGGCTCCCTTTCAACGCGATTCGCCACACAGCTTACCCGGCTTGTACTCGCACCCAGACAGACACAGATGAGACGCATGTGAAAAAATACATATTGCACTCAAAACATCTAGCGCAAAGTGCCTGTGCATGAAGTAGAGGGTATTCATCTGTCACTTTAAAAGAGCATAACAAGGACTCGATACAGTAAACGCTCATGACATGCATGCAAATGCCATCCAGTGCGTCAGTCACATATAGTAGAAGTGAGTGGTGACAGCTGGTTATAAAAGTGTGCCCATCGAGGCTCTCAGAGGTGGTGTGTGACAATGCTGGTGATTGAAGTGACTATACATTTGTCTTTTCTAATGAGAATTTAGACTCTGTGTGTCTCCATGCTGTCTGGGGAGAACAGACCCGAAGCGAGAAACTCGTAAACCTTCCTGTGGTTTTATAGCAATGAAAAAACGGCAGGGTAAGCTTTTTGAATGAATGTTTTCTTCTCGAGTTTATTTTCTCCCCTGTCCATTGTAGGGGCATGGTCGTTACTCTGAAAAGTGGGGAGAGTTTACCCCCACAGGGCGGGGTTTGTTTTTTATCCCCCACTTTCTCTTTTTCTTCCCCTCTTGCGCCGCCTTCTCCTCTCCTCTGGAGTTTGAGTGGCCACCAGCCAGCTTTTGATTTAAGAAGCGTTTGTGTTTCCCGTGATGTGAATAAGGGGGGCCGTGGCTGTACAACTAGTTGATTCGCGGCGGGTTATTTTGGGCAAGTCTGTGTGCAGAGGCACCTCAAACGGAGAGAGGGAGCGAAGGAGAGCGCACGGCGCACAGACCAGACGCAGGGAAGAGAGGGAGAAAGGCGCACGGATTTGCAGTGGCATTCAGATGGTTCACATAGGGCAGATAGACACACATTTGGATGTTTTTTTATAAAATGGAAATTAGAACTACTTGAGCGAGCTTATATTTAACATTCTAATGTTGTTTTCTCCTCCTCGCTGCGCGGAGAGAGACATGCAGCTGCTGATTGAAGGAGCACAGCATTTAGTAAGTTAAAACTGGAATTGACCTGTACTGCCTTTTGGAGCAATTTTTGTGGATCGTGTTTTTGGCTTCCACAAAAAAAATGCAACCAGGAAAAATGAAAGGACTATTTCTGACAAGAATGTGGAAAGTTGTGGTTGTTTTGGCGCTGGCAACCCAACACGTCGCCGGAAAGACATTGAAATATCAGGTTCATGAGGAGCAGAAGGTCGGCACGGTAATTGCCCGTTTGAAAGACGATGTCGCGGACGTTCTGGCTAAACTTCCGAGCTCAGTGTCGCTCCGCTTCAGAGCTATGCCAAGAGGGAGCTCGTCTTTCCTCACGGTGCGCGAGCAGGACGGAGAAATCAGCATCAGGACCAAAATCGACCGCGAGAAACTCTGCGAAAAGAACCTCAACTGTTCCATTCAATTCGACGTGCTGACACTCCCCACGGAGCACCTGCAGCTGTTTCACGTCGAGGTGGAAGTGTTGGACATTAACGACAACGCGCCCCAGTTCGCCCGCGCCGTCATCCCCATTGAGATCTCCGAGAGCGCGGCCGTGGGAGCGCGCATTCCCCTGGACAGCGCCACAGACCCCGACGTCGGGGAGAACTCACTGTACACGTATGCCTTAGAGCCCAACAACTTCTTCAAGATTGACATCCAGTCCAGGACGGACGGGGCTAAATATGCTGAGCTGGTGGTGCTCAGGGAGCTGGACCGGGAGGTGCGCTCCGCTTATGAGCTTCAGTACACGGCCTCTGACAGGGGCGTTCCCCCGAGAACGGGGTCGACCCTCCTCAAAATCAGTGTTGCCGACTCAAACGACAACAGCCCCGTTTTTGACAAGTCATCATATGTCATTAATCTCCCAGAAAATGCACCTGTTGGCACTCTGCTCATTGACTTAAACGCCACTGACGCCGATGACGGTACCAACGCCAAAATAGTGTACTCCTTCAGCAGTCACGTGTCCCCCAAAATCATGGAGACATTCAAGATTAACCCCGACAGCGGCCGCCTGACCCTCATCAGGCGCGTGGACTATGAGGCCGTGAACTCTTATGACATTGATGTCCAAGCGCAGGACATGGGTCCCAACTCGATGCCGGCCCACTGCAAGATCCTGGTCAAAGTGGGAGACGTGAATGACAATAAACCAGACATCAGCATCAATCTCATGTCCTCTCAGGGCAATGGGGACGCGGCCTATATATCTGAGGCGTCTCCTTTGGACACCTTTGTAGCTTTGGTGAGGGTGGAGGACTTGGACTCCGGGTTAAACGGAGAGGTAGAGTGTAAACTTCATGGTCAAGGATATTTCAAACTGCAGAAGTCCTATGAGAACAACTACATGATTTTGACCAACATATCTCTGGACCGAGAGAAGAGGTCAGAGTTCAGTCTAACAGTGGTGGCCGAGGACCGTGGGACCCCCAGTCTCTCTACTGTCAAACATTTCACTGTGCATGTCACCGATGAAAACGACAACCCACCCCGTTTTGAGAAGGGGCAATATGAGATCTTCAAATCCGAGAACAATGCCCCCGGGGCGTACCTGACATCCATCATGGCCACTGACCCTGATCTGGACACCAATGGGCAGGTGAGCTACTCCATCTTGGAGAACTCTGTTCACGGGAGCTCCATCTCCACCTACGTCACCATTGACCCGTCCAATGGCGCCATCTATGCGCTGCGTACGTTCGATCGGGAGGATGTTAGCCGCATCTCCTTTGTCGTGCAAGCCAAAGACGCAGGGAAACCGCCGCTGGTCAGCAACGTCACCGTTATCTTGAACATTCTGGATGAGAACGACAACCCTCCGGTCATCGTGGTCCCCCAGCTGTGGAACTTCACCGCTGACGTGCCTGCGTCAAAGTTCACAGACGGCGGACACTTAGTGACAGCCATCAGGGCGACGGATCGCGACACGGGGGTCAACGCCGAGCTCATCTGCTCCATCGTCAGTGGCAACGACGAGGGCTTCTTCATCATTGACCCAAGAACGTGTGAAATCCACGCCAACGCCAGCTTGGTGAACTTCCCTCATGAGAATGTAGAGTTGACAGTTGTGGTCAGGGATCAGGGAAGGGAGAGCCTCAGTGCTAAGGCGGCGCTGAAAATCACCTTCTCTGAGAACACGGAGAACCACGTCCAGGTGATGGACCAGGGGGAGTCTTCCCTCGACGCATCCCTTATTATCATCATCTCCCTGGGCGCCATCTGCACCGTGCTCCTGGTCATCATGGTGGTGTTTGCCGCTCGATGTAACCGCGAAAAGAAGGACACGAGGCATTCCTACAACTGCCGGGTAGCAGAATCCACCCATCAGCACCATCCCAAGAAGCCCTCGCGCCAAATCCACAAAGGTGACATCACCCTGGTTCCCACTGTGAACGGCACCCTGCCAATCAGAGCTCACCATCGCTCACCTTCGGCCACGCCCCCCATGGACCGAGCCCAGATGGGGAGCCGGCAGAATCACCACAGCCGGCAGTCACTAAACAGCCTAGTGACCATCTCGTCCAATCACATTCCAGAGAGCTTTGCCCTGGAATTGGCACATGCAACTCCACCAGTGGAGGTGAGCATTGAGCAAGCACACACACACACACACACACACACACACACACACACACACACACACACACACACACACACACACACACACACACACACACACACACACTCACACACACAGAAGTAAATTATTCTCAAATTTCAAATATGGTCCCTCAGCCCCTTTCCAAATTTTCCATCTTACTCAGTTTCTCTCTCTCACTCTCACACACATACTCTCTCTCTCTCTCTCTCTCACACACACACACACACACACACACACACACACACACACACACACACACACACACACACACACACACACACACATAGTGCCTGGCACTATCTTTGCGGGGACTCGTGCATTCCCGAGCCCCTTACCTTAACCTTAACCATCACAACTAAATGCCTAACCTTAACCCTTACCCTCACTCTAACCATAACCTCATTCTAACCCTAAAACCAAGTCTTAACCCTCAAACAACCGTTTAAACATGTGGGGTCCAGGATGTTGGCCCCACAAAACTGTCTGGACCCCACAAGTATACTGTATTCCTGGATTTTGTAGCTAAACAAGAACACACATACACACACACACACACACACACACACACACACACACACACACACACACACACACACACACACACACACACACACACACACGCACACACACACACACACACACACACACACACACACACACACACACCAGCCTTTCATCCTCACATGTCTGTCTCTGAGCAAATTAACTCATCTCCATATGTGACAGTGACTTAATCAACACTGGCCTGTAGTTCATACTGACTCTCATTAAAACTGTTGATGATTATAGATGTGTCTTTGTCTTTACCTTGTTTACACCCTGTCATCATTACCGCCATCATAACCACGGCTCACCCCTCAGCCATATGTCTCCATATTCATCTAGACCCCCCCCCCCCCCACACACACACACACACCCTGTTCATTTTGTTTTAACATCATCCATTTTGTCTCATTCATTTTCAGCAGCGTCTCCATCATCCATTTTGTGTTTACTCATCCATTATTTTGTCTTCTGTGTTGTCTCTTTTTTTTATTCCTCTCTTCAATTTCCCATCTGTTATTCATCCACCCTTTTCTGTTTCTTTTTGTTTCTTTTATTTTGTTTGTTTTGTTACTTTTTTGGATGTAGCAAGTCTCACAGCTTCTGTCCATGCTCCATCAGGGCCAGTACCAGCCCAGACCCAGTTTCCGTGGCAACAAATACTCCCGCAGCTACAGGTAATTTACCCCTATCCCTCAGTACCCCCCCCCCCCCCCCTTCTCCCTAAAAACAAGATTATCTTTTTTTTTTTTTACTTTTTCAACCACTTGTTTTTCATTGTGTATTACATGTTCCAACAACCTGTTGTGCAGTTTTGCCTGTCAGTTGCTCAGTTACGTGTAGATCATGGTTTTGATGGCGTGTAAGTGTATTTTTTCATATTCCAGTTGTTATCATACCAATGTCATTCAGTTCAAAGGTATGCAACTCATTTGTCTGAATGTCACAACAAGTTTCTTGGTACTTCTTGTCTTATATAAAAAAAAAGAAACTTTGGGGCTCACGTTGCAAAGTGTGCATCCATCATAACTTTGATCATAATATCCCTGTATGCTGTATGGATGATAGATTTATTGAAGCCCCTAGTGGCTGTTGAGATAGATTTATTGATGGGATCTACCTGCAAGTAAGATTCATGAGCCGAGGCTTGTCTCGAGATTTGACAGACTCCTGAAGCAGCCTTAAGTATTATATGATGGATTTATTTGCTCAGTGGTCTCCCTTCTCTTAAGGACAGATGGATTCGATCAGCCTGCGAAACACAATGCATTCGGCTTTGACTTTGCAAAATGTGAACTTGCAACATTGTTTTTAAAGATACCGAGTGATACCTATATGTGTTTGTAATCTTTTTTTGTCTTGTCCTCCTCAGGTATGCATTACAAGACATGGACAAGTTCAGCCTGAAGGACAGTGGCCGTGGGGACAGCGAGGCGGGGGACAGTGACTGTGACATGGGTCGGGAATCCCCCGTGGACAGACTGCTGCTGGGGGAGGGCTTTTCTGACCTGATACACCTCGAAATGCACCATCGACTCCACCCAGGTGAGCTTCTGATGATGTAACCCGGCCATCCCAAAAACATATTTTCCCCTAGTTTTTGCGCCCGCTCCTCATCACAATTTGCCAAATTGTCTCGCACACCTTACACCCTCTGTGGCAGCATCTCTCACTCACCTATCACCGTCGCGCCTCAGCTTAATCCTATCTTGCAAAAGTTGTGTAGTCATACTTTCTGATGGATTTTGTCTCAGAAATTAGATATTTTTATCTCTGATTCTGAGAGCAAACAAAATAAATAAAAAAAATAGCACTAATAGAGAATCAACTTGAGCTATCTTGCCCTAGACCACACCTAATGTACCTCCTGCGTGACACGTTTCAGCACCATGGACAGTGTCAGGCCTAAGCCCATTATTTGGCTGTACACCTGCCTATACAGCCACTCCATTCACCCTGTAGCCAACACAATCCCCATTGTACTCGGCCCCATTCTTCCACACAGCCCTCATTTCCACGCTCGTTATCACACTCAGAGAGGTTACAGTGTGTCTGGCTGTTTGTGTTACTCTGTGTGTGTGTGTGTGTGTGTGTGTGTGTGTGTGTGTGTGTGTGCGTGCATGTGTGTGTGCGTTATCTGCCCTTAAGTTAAAGTCGTGTCTGTAAAATCCTCCCCGGAGCGGAGATGAGTCGCCTGTCACTCATCGGTATGCGTCTCTGTGTGCTGTTTTTTTCTTTTCTTTTTTTTTTCTTACTCCTCCCCCCACCCCCCCTCCTGGTGAGTGACAGTGGCGCACTTTCATGTCTGAACTGAGGAGAATTCATCGTAATTGCTTTTAGAATGATGTTATTCTCTCCCTCTCTCACTTACTCTGGCCCTTGCTCACTCTCTCCTACATGCCTGAGAGCTCCTCAGCATCTCTCTCTCTCTCTCTCTCTCTCTCTCTCTCTCTCTCTCCTCTGTAGTTGTTAATGCATTCACCATCTTTATTGAGATGGATAAAGGGAGGGGTGGTGGTGGACATTTCTGTATCTCCTTTTTTTCCACTTGCGAAAGACTTGGAGGTGTTGCACCCCTCCCACCTCCCCTTCCCTTCCTCTATCTCTTATGCTAATATGAAGAAAAAAAAGGGAGGGGAAGGAGATAATGGGCCGAGAGGGAGGATTATCCCTGTTTCTCTTCAATAGATTTAATTTGTTTAGATTTTTCTATTTAGATGGGCAAATGTGGCTATTCATGCTCGATATGATAAAAGAACTAAACAAGCAAATCCCTGCCTCAGCCGCCTATAGTCAGGAGACGCAGGCACGCTTGGCAGAGCAGCCACATATTACATTAACATCTGCCTGCAATGCCATTTGCATAGAATCTTGCAATTATTCATTTATTTATCTAGTTCCTGTGCTTGTTTTCATACCTGACACTAGCTGGATATTTGTGCTGTACATTGTAAATATCACCAATCTGGTCCTCCAAGCAGGAATATGAAGAGATCAGGAGAGAAAAACAAGAACACTAACCGCTACCAACCTGCGCTGTGATGTGTGTGTTTGATATTAATGAAAGACTAAAGCGCTGCGGTGTGAAATATTGAACAGGTTTTGCACATGTTGTATTTATAAAGCTACTGGCATATGAAAGACTCAACAGCATCGTTGTCCTTGTTTCCATGTTTAAAAAAAACCAAAAAGCACCTTGACCTACTGCTGAACTGTATTTCTCTTCAGAAACAGCACTGCCTTTCCCTCCTTTACCACAATCCCAGGATGTAGGACTTTATTATTGAAGTGTATTGACTTTTTGTTTCTACCAAAGAAACAAATATGTTGAACAAACCCTAAAGTTTGACCGTGAGATGTATCTGAGTTGCTGTGATTTGCAGTCGTTCCCTGTTTTTCTCCTGCAGCTTGGACTTGCTCCTAACTCTTTCTCTGTTCTTTTTTTGTTTGTTTTTGTTTTTGTTTTTTTGCTTTAGCTATGCGACTGTGCACGGATGAATGTCGCGTCCTGGGACACTCTGACCAGTGCTGGATGCCCCCGCTCTCCTCGTCCGCTTCATCTGACTACCGCAACAACATGTACATCCCCGGGGAGGAGTCCTCCCAGCAGCCCCAGCTCGACGATGATCAGTCCTCTGTGGATTCGGAGCACCGCAAGAGTTTCTCCACTTTTGGCAAGGAGTGTGGGAACGAAGAGGTCAGCGCCGGGGGAGCTGAAGGAAGCGACGCCTGCGCGGCCGGAGGAGGGGCTGGCTCCCTCCTCACAGAGATGAACTCTGTGTTCCAGCGGCTCCTCCCCCCTAACATGGACTCGTACGCGGAGTGCACTGAAACAAGCCCACCCTCGTCCTCACTGACCACCGAGAGGGGAAGCGGGCGCGGTGGAAACATCGCAGGGAACCATAGCAACAACGCTGTTCCTCAGGACAACCGGCGAGGGTTGTTGCCAGGTGGGAAAGGTCCTGCTTACCCCCCAGGTGTGGCTGCATGGGCGGCCAATACCCACTATTTGAATCCCGGAAGTGGATCAGTGGGAGCCAATCATGTCTCCTCTTCCTCCTCCTCTTCCTCCTCATCTTCCACGCCCACTTGCAACTCCACCAACGGACAGCCGCCACACCTCAAATGGCTGCCAGCCATGGAGGAAATCCCAGAGAATTACGAGGAAGACGACTTTGACGGCGTCTTCCATCAGGGTCACCCGGGCGGCAAGCGCAGCGAGAGCCGCCACGAGGCCGGCATGGACGCTAGCGAGCTGGTGCACGAGATCAACAAACTGCTGCAGGACGTCAGACAGAACTAAAGAGAGAGAGAGAGATGGAGAGAGCGAGAGAGAGAGAGAGAGAAGGCATAGCATGGTTTCACATTTCACCCCCATTCCGGCAAATGCTTGTTCTTTGTGCCAACATATATAAACTATATGATGACTGTTTTCTTGTTCACTGTAATGGTTGTCTTGTTGATTTGACCAAATATCCTCCTTTACCGCTCGGTGCTGAGAGACTCGCAGAGAAAAGTCAAACATGGCACTGAAGTTGCGATTGAGGTGACTTAAAGGCATCGAAGCGAGCGCTTGAAGAACAGTTGTTAATACAAGTCTCTGCAAAAGTTGCTCGAATGAGTGATTTGAAACAGAAACTGTGCCCTTTTCTTCTTTTGTCATGTTTACAGCAGCGTCAACAGACTCCACAGGGAGGAACCAACAGTTGTGTGATCTAATTTCTGCTTTTACAGTGTACAGCATTGTACAGTATCTGTGGAAAAAGGCAAACTCACTTGAATATTGTGCTATGTCTCCTGTTTTGTTATCATGGAATGTAACTGTACAATTTGACCTTTGTATTTGAAAAAGACACGCTTTTTTACTTCTATATATTTATATGTGTCCGTGTATGTTTGTACAGAAAAAGAAAACAAATGTCTATTTTTTATATTTGTCACTGCATGTCTTAATATCACTTAACGTGTCTCTTTTCCTCTGTTTATTTTATGAAAAAGCAATTGTATTTAATTTTGGTATTGAATGTGTGTGTGCGTATTCAAAGTAATCACATTCCAATGCAGTTCCATGTTGGAAGTTGGTTTTGTATGGTAACATTGTGACCATTGGGTGATAAATAAAGTGGAGGGATTCATAACAGCATCTGAGAGTTATCATTGGTGCTACTTCTTGCAGTCATTTCCTTTCCTTTTTTATTATTTCTCATGTTTTCCACCTACCAAGTGCATCCATTTGCCCCTCTGTGTCTTAGCATCCCCTAATGTCCAGCATCAGAACTGCAGCACCCTCTGTCTGTGTCCACAGCTAAAATCTGCCATGTGCTTTCGAGGCAAACCTCATTATACCACAATTCACATGCATGACTCTGCTAATAAACACGCCATTAGCTGTACATTTATTCCCAAATGATCTCTTTATATTAAAAATGCATTTAGGGAGTCTGTCTCTAAGTCTCTCATCCATGACCGCATCACACTTATGGTAAATATGCTTAGCAAATGAACAGCATCTGATAATAGCTGCACATGATGAGAAATGAAAAAGGATGATATTGTACACTGCGGCCATATGGGCTGGTAATACAATTAAATAGAAGGTGGGTAGTGAGCCCCTCCTCCACTGCCCTGCCCTGCCCTGCTCTCACTCAATCTGCTGAGGTTTAATTTGGGAATAACACACTCATGAGCAAGGCGCACACAGTTTAGCCACACACAGTCAGGAGAAAACAGAATATTGAGTTGTGCTTGAAGTGTGAAACTTCAACAACTGGGGCTAAATGAAGCAATTAACCTCATGAGACAGAGCTTTAACAAGGTAAAGGTTAGAATTCACACACACACACACACAGACACACACACAGACACACACACACACACACACACACACACACACACACACACACACACACACACACACACACACACACACACACACAGACACACACACACACACACACAAGCACTAAGCAGACACACATTTGCACACCCGCAAAACAAGACCACACATACTTATAGACACACATGAGAACATACAGTAGAAAGGCAGATGCATGTGAAAACACACACACACACACACACACACACACACACACACACACACACACACACACACGCACGCATGCACCCACACACACACACACACACACACACGCTTAATCTCACACGCACATGCAAGCACTTAATAATGAGCTTGTTTGTCTTCATCATTAAGGAGGCCAAGCCTCAATAAACAAACAGCACTGGCTGTGTGTGAGTGAAGGAAGGACGCTAAAGCATGCTAGGTGCTAAATTAGCTTAGCCTCCCGTAAGCTAGCTTAATATTACTGTAGCGGAGCAGTTAGGGAGCTAATACTCTGCTGATGGATATCTACGAGATTTTGGTCATGAGATGATGTAACTGCCTCAAAGGAATAGTTCTAGTGTGGAAATATGCGTTATGTTAGATAACAAGATGGATGTCACTCTCATTCGGTAAATATGAAGCTAAAGCATTAGCTTAGCATAAAGACTAGCGTGACTCTGTTCAAAGGCTACCAGGCCCTCTAAAGTTCAGTAATCTACATGTTAATTTGTACATGCTGGTATCCCCATTTCCAGTTTTCATGCTATGCTAAGCTAGCTGGCTGTAGCCTCATATTTTGCAGACACACATGAGAGTAGTATGAACCTTCTCGTCTAAACCCCGACAATAAAGCGAATGAGCATATTTCCCAAAATGTCAAACTATTGCTTTAACTAAGTAAAGCTTTAGCAATATGTACCCGGGTAACATGAGACAAGTAAAATTTCACAAAGCAGCATAAGCAGGATATAGTCTACAGTATTTTATTAAGTGTGTGTGTCATTTCAAAATTAGATTGGCAATGCATGATGGATGGTCTTTAGCAACAACACATTTATGTGGCATAGGGTAATGGTGTGTGTAATAGAAAGAAAAAAACTCTCCTGCATGGTGAAAGATCCGGTAGTGCTCATTTATTACTACTCAGGTAATTAATTTTACACAAATACAACAGTGGCACTGATATGATGTTGAAATATGAACTCCAGCTTATTATTGTCACAGCAAATCCACCAATAAATTGTGTGTCAGTCTCACTTGCCTTTCACTCATTTTTCTTCATTCTGAAACCTGCTCTCCATCTTCTCTCTCTCTCCCCTGTATACCTCCATATCTCGCCCTCATCTTCTGGCTATTTCTGTCTGTCCATCTGTCTGTTTAAGACACACACACAAACACACACACACACACACACACACACGCATAAATAAATATCCTCCTTCACACACACAAACATGCACAGCTCATATCACAGTCCTGTGCTCCCGTACACATTATAATGTGTAATGCTCCTCTCTATTTCATCTCTACTCATCTTGTCACTGTCTGATTCCTCCCTAATCGTTAATTTGCTAATGCGTTTCCTATTTACATCACTGGGACACAAGTATTAAGTCACTCCTATTATAGCCTAACTTATTTCTTTTAGCATGTTTTAGACAAACTCCTTAACAAACTCCAAACTCCCTCCTAATATCATTTGCTTCCAGAATGCGTTGATTGTTATGATGACAGGAAATTAAGAAGGTGAGGGCGTGTGTGTGTGTGTGTGTGTGTGTTACGCAGGGTTATTGGATCTGCTGAGGTGAAGTCAGCTCTCATCTGAAGTCAAACACCTCGCTGACCATCAGTGCACACTGGTGTGAGGAAAACAGGATATTGGCAAGACTGTAATATAAACAGAGCTCAGGTGTTGTGTATACCACAGCAAGCCACTGTGATAAAACTGCTTTGTATGTCTCGGACCTTATTGCCTAACCCCCCTGTGGTCCTCGGATCAAATTTGACCCGTTTTCAAAAAGTCTGAAATTTGGGTTTCTTTCAACCAAATTGTCAAAACAATAAAATAAAATAGCATTTGAAAAAAAATAAAAATGATGAAACAACATTGGAAAAGATCACAAAAGAATTGGAGAAACTGACAAAAATGTTGAAAAAAGTGCTGAAAACGTCAAAAACTTCAGGAAAAGCGACAAAAGTGTCGAAAAAGACGACGAAATAGCTCTCATTTTAGACCCAGAAAAACAAAAAGTTTCATGGTCGACGGGAAGACAACACAAGGGTTAAAAACATTTATATAAAATAATTCTTTGCAGCTGGTTCTGTTATAGTATCTTTTGATTTGTATTTCTGAATTCACTCATTCATGTGTGGCAAGGGCTGTCTTGTCCACCAGCCTTCCAATCCTTTTAAAGGTGGAATAATATGCAGTTTAAAGGCAAGCGCAGCCTGAGAGACTCAACTCAGGGGTAAAAAAACAACCTTTTTTGATTGTCAGGCTAGCTGCTATCTTTACTTGACCTCAATACCAACTTTTCAACTGAGAAGTGGAGAAGGAGAAGGACAGGGATGAACGTCTCAGGTACAAGCATCCGGTTGGAAATGACGAAGACGATGATGGTTTAGAAAGGCCGTGCTTCCAAAACTGTTTGCTGTCATGAAATGTCCCGCCCACCACAAAGGACAGAAGGCTCTCTTGATCTATACACAAGGTATAGGCGTCTTTTGACTTGACTAGCATGTTTGCTTGATGGGCTTCACTATTCTTTCTTTGTTTTCCTGTCAAAAGTCTGTCCATCTCTGTACTTTTGTCATTTTGTTTGTGTCTGAAACGCCGTAGCCCAAACTATTAGAAATAGAAGGTCATGAGGTCTTCTTTCCTCTGCAAATTCTGACCAGACTAACAATAAAGTAACTAACAAAACAGTATGTGCTTGCAACCGGAGTGATTTATTTTTTTCTCTCTTTTCACATTGTTTCATTTTAATGATTTGTAGAGGCCAAAAAATAAAAAAAGATCATGTTCCTTTTAATCAACTTGGGACGAGTTTCCCCAAATTAAGAATCCACCGAGTTAACAGTTCGTTAACACAAATGCTGTTTCAAGGCCTTCTCCACACTCAGAAATAACACGTTGGTAACAAAATGTCCTTTTAAAGTATTCAAATAACAAATTGTGGAAACAAAGAAATGTGTAATTCTTTTTTTATCATTCCCAAATAAATCAGAATTGGGCGTTTTTTTCGGTGCCATTACATCATTTGTTTCCGAGGAGCATTCAGTTACTGAACAGATCAGACACAGGCACATAGACATTTTTATAATGTGCACTATTGATTATTTATTTAATTATGTATTGACTCATCTTAGCTATTGGACTGATGTTTGCACATCACAACCATTGCTGCGTTGTTGTTTGTGTTCTGTTTTCTGTATCCATCAATGCTGTTGGATGTTTGGTGTGGTTTTTACTGTTACTGTTATTTACTGTTGTCTGTGCTTAATGTTCAATGTGGCTCCCTTGAGTGCAAAACAAAGGTTTCATTCATTCATTCCACAGCAGACATTTTGACTTGTCATGGTGACAGGAAGAGCACAGGTGTTCCTGATGACACTAACGATGGCTCTGGTACGGCCATTAAGGCAATGCAATTAGCGACGTTATTAGCCACACCTGTGTTTGACAAGCGTGCAGTTTCTGCTTTGAAAAAAGGTGTTATCAACTTACGATGCATTTCATTCCACATTTACAAGTCAACGTTCACAGGTGTTTAGACCACACGTACACTTACACCAAACTACTGAAACATGTGAATGAAAACGATACATTATTGTTGTTGATCAGAACATGTTTTTGTAACACATCCATCCATTTTTAACAATACGCCCGGAAGACGATTGTACATGCCCAACTTAATACTGAACATGTCTTCCACTATGAGTGACTTAGGTTGTGAAGCCATTAGAAAAGAGGATTTGTCCAGCAGATGGCACTGTGGGACCTGTATTCTAACAACAGGGGACATGCTCTTTACAACGCTCCACTCCCGACCTTAAGATAGTGCCACGGCATCAACAAGGGCTGCTGAAGAGCTGTGGAGAGAGGGAGGAAAAGTGCTAGGGCTGACTCATTTTGTCAGTCTAATTGTATCTTGGTTTGGTTTATGCACCTACAGGTTTTTGTCCCCTTTGATTCCATGCTGCCAGGACATGTGAGATGTTAATTCCTTTTGTGCATTTGCGCTCATCGTTGTGGCCATAATACGTGGATGTGTGTGAATGAGAGCTTGTTTATGTGCCTGTGTGAAGCGTGTGGGCATGTTAGTGTGGGTCTTTTCATATGTGTGTGTGTGTGTGTGTGTGTGTGTGTGTGTGTGTGTGTGTGTGTGTGTGTGTGTGTGCGCGCACGTGTGTGCGTGTGTGTATGTGTGTGCATGTGTTTGCGCGTGTGTATGTATTCGGAGTTGTGTGTGTTTGCTCTACTCTCACCCTCTAATAGATATCCCCATCCAGCTTCCCATTTAGAATTGGAGAGCAGCCAGCTGTAGAACACTCACCATCACCAACTATCTCTCTCTCTCTCTCTCTCTCTCTCTTTCTTTCTTTTTTTCATTCTTTCTTTCTTTCTTTCTCTCTCTCTCTCTCCCTGCTCTCTCTTTCCCCATCTCCCTTTCTCACTCCCTTCTCTGTCTTTGGACAATTGGATTAGTGCAGAGTGATAGAGAGTAAAGACAGAATCTCACTGCTGCAGCCAGTAGCTTGGCCTTATGCCACATCATATAAACACACACATACTATACACATGAATGCCACGTGCTCACACACACACACACACACACACACACACACACACACACACACACACACACACACACACACACACACACACACACACACACATTCCACCCCGAGGCTAAGCTAGCTGTTTGATATCCAGATGGCTTAATTACTGCATGCGTGTAGACAGTCACACCAGTGTGTGTGTGTGTGTGTGTGTGTGTGTGTGTGTGTGTGTGTGTGTGTGTGTGTAAATTGGAATTAAAGGAGACTGTCATGTTGTGGGTTGTACACTTTATGCGGGGCCAACTGAAATTATGCAAAAGTAAAAAATGCATTAAAAATACAGAATAATGAGGGTGAGGATGGAATTTGTTATAGGTTGAGGTTGTTCCTGTATTTAAAAAAATGCATAAAAGAGAGACGGAGTGGGTCACGTTTGTCGTGAAGAAGGCCAAACACAGTAAATCTGATTGGCGAGCTGAAGTCCGGACTTCACCTCCGGGCCAGCTGCTGCTCCTGTAACTCAATGCAACCTTTCATTGAGCGGTTCTTTCATTTGAAAAAGTGACACGTTCCTGGGATTTACTATCCATATTTCAAGACAAGTCAATATCTACTACAGCACCTGCTATTAGAATTGTAATCCTTTGTGATTAATTTAGGAGCTTTTTAGGAAATGTAGGAAATGGAGATATACCAGTGTATGTCATGCTCTCTGTTGCTTTCTTCTCTCTCTTCAAAGGTCAACTTTTTAGCTGTAATCTCTGCTT
The DNA here is from genome assembly GCA_023631565.1 of Gymnocephalus cernua. Classification (NCBI taxonomy): domain Eukaryota; kingdom Metazoa; phylum Chordata; class Actinopteri; order Perciformes; family Percidae; genus Gymnocephalus; species Gymnocephalus cernua. Next base: position 10,238,341 of record CM042427.1, on the reverse strand, counting down.
TCTAAAAAAAAAGAAAGTGCCCTGCTAGTGGCCACTCCACTGGCCTCAGTCTGTCAAGTTGTTGACATTTTACCTGTGAAAACCTTGGGCTTGTGGGAAATGGTGTCTGTTACATGTAGCTATAAAAACAGACATATGAAAGAAATAGTTTGGAAAATAGGCTTATTGACTTTCTTGGGAAGAATAAGATGCAAAAATCGATACCCCCCAAATGGCTGTGCCTACTGTGCCTGTATGGAGCTAGAGCCAGGAGGCGATTAGCCTAGCTTACTAGCATAAGGACTGTAGGTATGTGGAAACAGTTTGTCTGGCTATATCTGAAGTTCAATAAAGGGACTTCCAGAATCTCTAAAGCCTTAATAAACACAGCAAATCTAATTCATGTTCAGGTATGACTTCCTGTAACAATGTCTTGGCCCACTGTGGCGCAGTGATTCCTGGAGTCTTGTTGTCAGGTGCAGGTTGCCTGTAAACCAGCGGAGACTCCAGGATGTGATCAATGATAAATAAGCGTACATAATCATATGGTATTTCCCCAAATGTCAAACTACCTGCTACATTGTAGGACTGGCTTTTTGGTATAGGATAATTTGCATGATTACAAATGCTAATGTTATTCAAAATGAGGTTTTCTCTCTTTGACTCTCTGTAAGAATGAACTGACTGGATATGTTTTCACAGCTTGAGACATAAAGGGAAGACAGGAGCTTTACCAAATTCAGGTTCCGAACCGATCAATTTGGAATCTTCCATTTTGAATACAGCTTTAGCAACATTATTGCCGTTTAGTAGTAGATAAAATAATTGAAACTGAAGTGTTGTAGGAGAAACATAAAAATAAGGCGATAGGGAGGATAAGTGGAGAGAAAAAAAAGACAATGATACCGAGAGGGTGATAGAGACAGAGAGAAAGGTAGTGCAACTGCAGTGTTATTTCCCTGATGACCTGTCTCCCCCCATGCGACCTACTTCCACTATGGGTTACGTCAGATACCATCCACTCAGTAATTCATCTCCCTTTGGTGTGTGTGTGTGTGTGTGTGTGTGTGTGTGTGTGTGTGTGTGTGTGTGTATGTGTGTGTGTGTGTGTGTGTGTGTGTAGGCAGGGGGAGCATGCATCTGTGCTTATGCCTCGTATTTTAGAATTATTCGTCAACCTTTGTAGCTGTATGGAAATCTGTTGTTTGTGTGTGTGTGTGTGTGTGTGTGTGTGTGTGTGTGTGTGTGTGTGTGTGTGTGTGTGTGTGTGTGTGTGTGTGTGTGTTCATACATGCAGAGGAGTAAAGTGATACCAGAGGCCATTTATCCAGAGATCACAGCAACCCTGGGTCTGCTTGTACTGCCTCATTCTTGTAATACGTGCATGTGTGCGTGTGCGTGTGTGTGTGTGTGTGTGTGCGTGTGTGTTCCCAATAGTAAAGCATCAAACACTACAATGATTTTCTCTTGTCTAGTTGAGGATCCTTCATGTTCTACTACAGCTCGAGCATGGTGTCATGTATTCCTCAAGTAACCAACTTAAGCTATTTTGGACATGTTGTTTGAGTTGCACAGAGACAACAGCCGGCGTGTCAGTAGTGTTCACAGCACATGCTAGCTCACGACTGTTTCATTATTTAAACCTTTAGAAAAATGTCACAGTTCACAGTTGAGTTTCGAGACATCAGCGGTGCAGATTAATTGCGCCTTGTTTTTTTGTCCACCACACCTATACTTCCTCCTCTAAATGTACCAGCTGTCTTCGTTCACATTTTATCCAGTATATGCATCCATTTGGTCCTGTGTATCCCTCGGGCATAGATGCATTATTTGAATCCAGCGTGGGAAAAGGCAGACTCCACCATTAACAAAGCTAAGCATTTCCAAATTCTTTACCACGCGGCCCATTTTGCTTTGATCTGTAGGCTCTAGCTAGCTAACATGACAATGTAATACCAGAGAGCTATTAGCTAGTAGCATCAATAACCCATAATTTACAAAGAGAAAATAGCAATGTGTACAGTCAGTTTATCAGTTTATCAGTTTTCTTGAAACAGCTAAGAAGAATGGAGTTGGGGCTGGGTAACTAAAATAATGATGCAAAGTAGGTTAAAGGATTGTGTAGCATGTAGCGTGTTTAGCTCATTACTACACTATGAAGTTAGCAACTAGCTGGTGAAGATAGTTAAGTATTTAACAACTAAAGAGTTGGATATTTTTTTCTCAGGAGTTGCTGAAGACTGAAACACAGGAGCAAGATTATTAGACTTTGGATTTGTAGAAAAGGTAACTCTTATAATATATAATTATAAAATAATATAATAACATAACAACATCATGAGGTGATGATACTGTATGTTAGTGTTGTGTACTATTAGTTCCACTACCCCCAACTGGCCAACACATTTGAGACGTGGTTGAACCCATGTGTTTTACAATCTTTTATACATAAAGTGATGGGAAAACAACTAAACAAAATGATATCATTATATATGAATATATTATGTAATTACGATATATACCTTGCTGGTGGGAGCAGCTGCATAGTGAAGCTGATGTCTTCCTCCTACCCATTCTCTTTCACCATTTCTCCATCCCTCCCTCCTTCTCCCTGTTTGTCAGTTTCCTGCTGTCAGAGATCTTTCCTAAAAGTACATGTCAGAAGTGGAGGGAGAAGATGAAGAGGTGGTAATGGTGGCAGGTGTTGAAGAAGTGTGTGTGTGTGTGTGTGTGTGTGTGTGTGTGTGTGTGCGCGCGCGTGTGTGTGTGTGTGTGTGTGTGTGTGTGTGTGTGTGTGTGTGTGTGTGTGTGTGTGTGTGTGTGTGTGACGTGCTTGTGCGCCCTTGCAGTGTCAGAGAAAAAGGCAGGCTCAATCTGGTGTCGGCTGATTGGCCAATTAGGGACTGTTTCCATGTGTGACATGCGGCAGTCAATTTACTCTCCTCCTTTCACTGTCTGTCTCTCTCTTCCACCCTTATCCTTAAGTGCCTCCATCTTTACCACTGTCCTATCTGTCTCTTCCAGTATCTCTTTGCCTTTTTCTTCCTCCCATTCAATTTGTTCTCTCTCCCTCACTTAACCAGTCTACTTCGCTCCCCCCCAACGCCCCCAATCCCTCCACCCCAACCTGCCACTCCTCAGTTTCATATCCCTTCTCTAACTCCCTGTTGCTCTTTTGTCATCCTGTATACATCTCTCTATTTTTCCATTGTCCTTCACTGCTTCTAATCTCACCTCTATGCCACACACACACACACACACACACACACACACACACACACACACACACACACACACACACACACACACACACACACACACACACGAACACACCCCGCAATGGGTATGTCCCAGGTCCTTAAATTCCACCCCCTTTTCCTTCATTCATTTCCTTCCTTTCTTCGTGACTTAGCCCGTCCCACCGAGGAGGCACGGGAGAGACACAAGGAAATCATGCAAGGAGAGAGGAAACGAGCAAATCTTTTAGAGGGATGAGATATCCTTTCCTATAAAGTGTCACATTAATTTGTCAGCTGTATGGGTGGAGGAGGTAGTAGGACATATTCATATATTTATATATGAATTGCAAATGTAATTGATCAACATATGAGTTTTTTATTTATCAATATATTATCCAAAATCCTAAAATGACTGCAATGGCACACCCAAAAATGAGAGCAAAAATGTCCCTAAATATGAAACATGCTGAGTATCAGGGCTTGCCTGCAAGAGAAACCCAGATGAAGATAAAGGGAGAGAGGTAGAGGACAGAGAGAGAGGTGGGAGGTGTTTTGCTCATTGCAACCACTGGCTCTCTAAGGTCCTGATCCTTCAGTCAGTTCAACTATTTACAGGGGAGGTGAAGCAATTTCATCCATGTTGAGGTGTGGGCAGTTAACTGTCTGGGAGATTAAAAGAGAGAGAAGGGATTATAGTGCCAATCTTTACGTTCACTAACCGTCTGATTATTTCCCAGTTAAGCCTTACCCTTGTGCAATGGGAAAATGCTAGTCATCAATGTGATGTATTTCAGGTAACTTCTTTTCTAAATCTGCAAAATAACAGAAAAGTCCACCGTTTCATTTAGTGTTAAAAAAAAAACACTCAAAACGCAGCGTTTCCAAGATTCCCATTCATTGTCTTTGGGAGCAGCCGTGCAATGCATTCTGGTAGCGTCGCGGCGACTGTAGAGAGGTGAGGCGTTTTGTTGCCCACTCCTCACTCCAGATCGACTTGCCGCCTCTCAAAACTCCCGAAAATCTTTCAAGCTGACCATCGTCGACCTGAAATGAAGACAGATTTGGCAACTGCATAGCTTATTTCTCGAATTAAATGTTTGCTTGTTTGTAAGCCATGATGTCTCTCTCTTTCTCATGGGCGGGCCAAATTCTCTGGTCGGGCAAAGCAGACAAAGGGGAGGTAACCTTGCTCCTTATGACATATCCATAAGGAGGAGATTCCTGATTGGCCCATCTTAGCTTTCACTTTCTCAAAGGCGGAGCAGGATACCCAGGGCTTCAATAGCTGCAAATTCAATACAGAACATACAGTAACATTCAAAAATGTAAGGTTTAATTCAAAGAAGACTCCTGATATTGTTGTAGCTCCAATGCTTTCAAAAATCTCCTGCAATGTAACCAACAACCAGGGGCACCGCCAGGAATTTTGGGCCCCATAACAAAAACTCAAATTGGGCCCCTCTGTGCAGCTGTTGTCACCACATCTCTAGGACCTAACTGTCCCATCAAAAGCTTTACATAACTCTAATTAAAGGCTTGCAACTGTCTTGCTTCTTGTAGTTCAATACTAGTACTAGCACAATATTTACTGCTGGTGATTTGTACATGCATGCAAGTCTAGTATGCAGTTCACTATTTGATGCAAGATTGAAAAAATGTGCTGAAGGCCGTCTTTTACAGTCTCAATGTATTTTTATTGTGAAATTTGAATAAATGGAACATTCTCTTAAAAAAATCATTATTATTATTATTAATTAAATATTAAAAAAGAAAAACAAACAAACTTAAATATATAAATATATTTTAACTGCCCTTCATGATGGGAATAATACAGTCTGTATCTATAGATGTCAGTAATAATTCAATCTAAATGAAGGTATCAAACTGGATTATTTTAATATTATATATTATGTATCTTACATGCAGGCTCAGGTAAGCTACTCACTGTTCCCAACTGTCCAGCATCCAGTACAGACAGTAGGTTGTTGTTTTTAAATTTTATTTAATAATGATCATTATCTGAGAAAATAATTGTTATTAATGTGTTTGAATTTCTGTCATTAATACATATTTCATTTTCTTTTTTATAATGGTAAAAAAGCAAGAGAGACAGAGAAATCCCCACAGACTCCCTGCAGTGATGCTAACTGGCATGTCATTGAACTCAATGTTGCTCTCCTTCTTCACTGGGACAGGGAGGGGCACAGTTGGGGGGAAACTGGGGTGCTGCTGACTCAGACTTAGACTCATCTGTTGTTAAGCCTGCTAAAAGCATAGACAGTATATAAAAGGCTAAAAGAGGCAGGGACAATGATTTAATATGAATATCTTGCTAAACGTTTCCCTGCACTGATTAAATGGTGATTAAATGTAGGCTAACACTAGTCTGTAGCTAGCTAGCTTATTTCACTATGGACATTAAGCCAACAGGTTAATACCACTCACAGACTACAGGCTACCCACCTTTCTTGGTGAAAAACTGGGTTACAGTTTGACACCCTTTCCTTTGTCTTTCCTCTCTCTCTTTTCTCTCTTTCCTTTTTTGAAAACCAGATTTTGATTTAACGTTACTTGGCAACATTGTGGTAATTGTAGTTCTGGCGCATCTACTGACTGCAACTAAACACCGTCACTAGTACGCTAAGGCAGGACCAAACCATTTCAAGCAGATACAGGGGGGTGGTCGGTCAATATGGATGTGTACTTTTTGGTCAATGACGATATTTAACATTTACTGCCAAAAACAAGTAAAAAATATATAACAAGACAAAATATATATATGCTGAATAAAGATGGTTTACTAATTTATATTAGTTTTTACCTATTGTTTGGGGCCCCTGTCAGTGGGCCCTTGGAATTGTCCTAACTTTTCCCCCCTATATGGCGCCCCTGCCAACAACTATAAAACCCTGTTCTTTTGGTTCGTCAAGGCCCACACATGCCAAGCGTCTTTGTACTCCTGTTTGAAAGCATACCACTCGTCATTTTGTGGGTTCAAATCCTGCTCACAACTTCAGCTGCATGCCTCAATCGTTAGTATGCAGTCACGCAAAAAAAAATGAAGTAAAAAACATTCCCTAGTCGTGCTGAAATCTCGCCTCCAGACCATTTAACATCCTCATATCTAACTAAACATATTGTTAGTGGGACCTCTCAGACTCCGCTTTGTTGGCATTTTGGCGGACTGCCACTTGTGCGCCGCACATGGCTTTGTTTTCCAGCATCTTACGCTTTTGACCATCTGTGTTGGTAGCCTCGCTTTCTGATGCTCGGACAAGTTGGGCTGCCAAGGGCTTGTCTGCACATTGAAGTGAGAGGAGAGTAGTGATGTGTTTGCTCTTTCAGCACTCACATGGCACAGTTGTTTTTACCTGCACAGAGGAACATATGCAAACCCAATGTTCACATACACGCAACTGTGGCCACGCAAATACTCAAAGAGACACACTTATTAGACATGCACAGACCTGTTTACTGTATGCATACTTGCTAAAAGTAGGCCTAGACACACACTCACACACTCACATACATAATGTCTGCGTCTTTGTTGCCGCTCCAGCTCTTGTCTTCTCCTCTGGTGCCCCTTGTTGAGAGCTTTGATATTGTTTCCAAGCCTGATTTCCTCTGACCCGCTTTGATGCTGCTGTCTAGTTGTCTTGTCATCTCCCCTCTCGCTCTCCCTCTCTCTTCCTCTCCCTCCCTCCCTTCCTTTTGGAATGTGGAAACGACAGGGGCACTGGGAGTTACTCGCCACTCAGCGTTCTTAATCTCCGTCTTCCTTTCTCCACGTCATATTTTGTCCTTCTGTCTCTGTGCGTTTTCTTCCAACTTGCATCTCTGTCTTGTTTATTCTGATGCATTTATTCTTAAATGTTCACATTTCTTTGGCCTGTTGTCCTCATGCATACCTTTCTACATTCTGTTTCCTATTGCTGACTGTGTGCGTGTCCTGAAAAAGGGCCCACAAAGTAAACCCAAGAAAATGATTGTTCAGCTTTTTGTGCGTAGCCTATGTTGTTTGCGCGTGTCCTGGTAGCAACTGTTTCAGGTAAAAGGTTCGCAACCTGGGGCTTGTAATTATGAAGCCTTTTCTAAAAAAAAGAAAAAAGAAATGAATGATCTGAAAGCCTTTCAAAGACCCCCTGCCATGGATCCCACTTTGAAAATCACAATGTACTTTGCTGCAGTTGCTCTCGTTCTCTCTCTCTCTCTCTCTCTCTCTCTTTCTCTCTCTCTCTTTGTCTCTCTCTCTCTCTCTCTCTCTCTTTCTCTCTCTCTCTTTGTCTCTCTCTCTCTCTCTCTTTCTCTCTCTCTCTTTGTCTCTCTCTCTCTCTCTCTCTCTCTCTCTCTCTCTCTGTCTCTCTCTCTCTATTGTTTTCGTCCTTCCCATCTGTTCTGTATAATGGTTAAAATGTCATGCTGTATAAATAACCTTTTAAAAACACAATCCACTGAACACCCAGTGTATTATCACTCAATATCAGACGCTCATTTACGTTACAAACGCATTGAGATGTTTGGCATTTATCCGACTCCTCTCTTCATAATACATTACAACAAGTGCAAAAGTGAGGAACAAAAAGATCAAAGTTGCAAAACAGATAATAAATATCAGAGACGGATGGTGACCCTGGTAACCTCGTGGAGAGGTCTGCTATCCAAACAAATGTCACTGACCATGGTTCATGCTGATATAGAGACTGTAGTGTGGAATTACAGACACGATGGAATCCATTGCGGTCAGGTGCAGATATTCTATACACACCATCAAGGCAGGTTTTCTATTCTGTTTCATGATTCACCCACGACATTTCGCTCTCTCTTTTGTCTTATTTTCTTAAATAACATATACGCCTCTGTCTCAGAGGAACAACAGTGTCAGGTGTTAGATGACAATGCTGCAGTTTAAAGGGGGAAAAGCAATGAAGCATCAGAAAAGGAGAGGATGTCAGCCACGTAGCCGCATGCTAGGAATAATTAAAAAAATCACTAACAAATGGCCAGTGGTCGAATGTAACTATGTATATTTACTCAAGTACTGTACTTACAGTCTTTATTGTCCCACACATCTTCTTCTTATGTTCCATAGCACAACAACACATATAAATAAAACACATAAAACATGTAACACATATACAAAAACACATCACATTAAGACACCCACATAGACACATCAAATGTGAAAACTACAAAGCAACTGAGGTGGTGGTGGCGGTATTCATATATAGCGTTCATATATATATGCGGGCGCCATCTTGGAAAACAGTCATGACCAGTCGAACGACACGTATGTTATTAACCCCTAGGCTAATTTTGTGCCGGAATTGTCCTTAAAGTAACATTTTCAATGCACGGCTTTTGCTTGTGAAAAGGTATTTGTACAGTGTGGTATAAGTACTTTTACTCAAGTGAAGGATCTGATCTTCCACCACTGCAAATGACCAAGTAACTTCCCCCACTTCTGTTCCTGCATATTTGTGTGTTTTCACTTTGCGTCCGTGTTGCCCTTGAGCATGTTTATGTCCATTATGTGCATGCTTTCACTGACTGGTTCATCAGACATAGATCATTTGGGTTCAGTCTTTCCTCATTACCCCGCAGAGTGACGAGCTGTGAAAGCAAGCCACACAGACAGAGGTCACCATGTAATTCAGCAAGATTATTACGCTGGTCACCAGATAATTGCATTATTATATGAGAGCAGGCAGGTAATGCAGCCAAAATGACCAGGCAGCACTTTTATTGGTGGTGGTGGTGTTGGGGGGGGGGGACCTTTGAAAACCTCTGTAAATTCATCTAATAGCATGTGCTTATTAGGAAATTACACCACTACTTTGCTGTGGTTGTGGACTGCAGGGGATGGGACCTTTTTTTTCTTTTTTTTTGGGGGGGGGGGGGGGGGGGGGAATCAATAGATTTTATTTATTTTTTTTCACTACACTTTTTAGCATTAGCGATTGTGTATTTTGCATCAGCATGCCGACCAATTCATTGTTTGTGTATTCACGGTAATTATTTTTATGTGGCCATCATGCAAAGGGCGATTCCCAACTCTTTCTGTATCTCAACCACCAAGAAGAATCCGGTGGCAATGCAGGATGCGCACACACACACACACACACACACACACACACACACACACACACACACACACACACACACACACACACACACACACACACACACACACACACACAAACACACAGTGGGCTATAACGTCACTGTAGTTCTTCACATAGTTGAATGTCCTCTGTTTTGATAGAAGCTAGTTAGTTCTGAAATAATTTGTTCTGGAAGGATGCACATCCTCAGGTTATTATGAGACACACCAAGTTTCAAAGTGTCCCATTATTGTGTAATCCAACACACACACAGACACACACACACACACACACACACACACACACACACACACACACACACACACACACACACACACACACATACACACACACACACACACACACACACACACACACACACACACACACACACACACACACACACACACGTACAACGTACGTACTAGGTGCTTTCAGCGATAATAACTGAGCAGAGGTCTTGGCCATCTTTATGGATATGTCTGCTCCAATCAGATGGGAGCTTTTCTGACAGTGACTATATGAGCCACAATAGTCTTAATTGTGGCCTCGAGCTCCAGAGATCTTAATGACTTTTGGTTTGTACCAATAGCTGTGTGTTGTGTATGGCTTTGTCACATAAATGCATTAAAATGGCATGTATAGTATTCAAAGGAGGCTTGACATTTTGTGTGTACATGGATTTAAGATTATGTTTCATTTCATTCCCTTCTGTATATTTGTGTCCTTGGATTGTGTTCACTCTGCCTCTGCATGGTATAATGGCTGTATTGGCTTATTTATTTAAATCAGGAGAGACTTAATTTCAAGTGAAATAAGTTTCATTAACATGGTGCACAAAAGGTTGTTATGTTATCATATGGATCATATGTTATGAGTCTTTGGGGATTCATTGCAATGATAAATTTATAAGGATTATGGAGGCCATGGATATACAGGAATATCCCCTTCTGGTTGAATGCCCGACCCTTACTCAAAGCTGCAATAATCAAAACATTTTTTTGCCAGTTTAATTCAGCAGACACAGTATTAATTTGGAGCTACTGGAGTTTCTGGCCATCATGACAAAAATAAGTCCAATATTTAATTTTCCTTTTAGCTCTATTGTGGTCTCCAACAACTCCCTAACCACTCAGCACTGTAGCTCAGTCTGCAGTTTGGTGCTGTACAAACAGGAAGTGTACGGTTGTCTTTTGCTGAAAACAGCTGTTGCAGCTATAATCAAGGTTGATGACAGTTTAGGGGCCCGGAAACCGAAACAGTGAGCTGAAAGATGCCAAACCATTAGCTTGCACGGCAGCTGGATTCTCGCAATATCACAAGTTCACGCAAGAATCGCGGGATCACACATCACAGGAAAATCCATCTCGTCAGGCTTCATATAAGTAGTTTGTGTCTGAACAGCAGCATACCAATCAGCATCCGGTAAGGAGCTAGTGGCAGCTACAGGGGTGGTTAAGTGTGTGTGACGGCATGTTCAAAACAACTATGGCACTCGTGATAGACAGATGGTTCATCCAAT